>JADRCD010172259.1:0-27595 GCA_019843815.1 Montemys delectorum
GCTTTGTTCCAGAGACAGAGAATGCACTCTACTAGGGAGAACTAATAATTCATATGCTATAGTTGTGGATAATCACATTCATTAGGATAAGACGGGAGCTGAGGCAATTTCCTTCAGGGTGCACTTACATGCATGACCAAGGCCGTTAGAAGAGTTTGAAGCATCCCAAGGGGAAAGAAGCTACCCCAAGTGGACATGTGCTCTAGATGTTGCCTTCCCTTGGGGTTCAGTTCTGGAAGAGCCTGTGATGAATTTGGTCCAAGGCATTGGACCAATTTCTGCATAAAGTGATGAAGAAGAATTGTACCTATAGGAAAGAAGTCATCCAGTGAGTGTGCTGGCCTCCCAAAGAGGTTTTCTCAAGCAAAATTCATTCAGCCTTATGAAATCCAAGTTCCCACTTCACAATGGGTATTAGCAACTTTAAGGAAGTTAAGACTCAGGCAAATGGGAATAATTTGTTTTGTGGATTTTTTTTTTTCTCTGCTAGGTTTGCTGATAACATTGTTCAGTTTGAAGATGGATCTTCTGATGCAAGAGTTGGGACTTCACCAGGAAGAAGTTATTTGACTTGATCTGGATTCCATCACGTTCAGTAAGTTTATAATCTTTTCATGTGTTGCATGAACTGACAGTTTTCCCATGTTCTCCTGTGATCCACTGCATATTTCAGCTGGTATCATGTTTCCAGTTTTATCTACATTTTATCCACACGTCTTTCCTGTGGCTAATTAGCAGACCAGAGGATTGGGGGAACAATGGCTCAATCACCAGCAAGTTTCTTAAACTTCACTCATTGTGTCAGCACTGGCCAGCTCCCTAGACTATTCAAGCAAGATATCCTGAAAACCCCACCAACCAGAAACTCTATTACTGATGGACGGACATATTGGACCTTCTCTGATCACTGAGCAGAGTTCATGGCTAAGGGATGCCTGGAAGATTGCCACCTTTCTTACACACTGGACTTTATGACTGTCCTTCACAATGTCAGGTTGGCAAAAACTATGGAATTGTTTGAAGAGACATATGATCAATTGATTATTGACAATTTTCACAATGCTCAAAAGCCTGGCTTAGAATTTTAATTTTGCTTTGGTGGTTACACAATAAAAGATGTCCAAAATTATTTTGTCTCATAGCTCCAGCCAATACCATTCCCATCCTGTATTGTTTTCAGATTAGCTCCTGAGAACTGGATATTTAATAAGACTAGTGGCTGGGTGAAATATCCCAAAGAATATTTTTGTGTATGTTCCTTTTAGAAAACAAATTGAATCTTCCCATGAAAACAGTATTATTCCTTTTCAGCATTAAGTAGTGCTTCATGAAAGGATGTCAGAAACACCAATTGAGTGTCCAGTCCACTCTCTCGCTGTTGAAGCATTTATGGCTCTTACTTAAGACAAGAGAAATAACAAGGAAAGAAATCACTACAAATACAGAACATTTTATTACAGAAATAAAAAGGGGAGCAGATCTGTTAGCTCCTGCCAACTTTTGAAATATGAATTCCATTTGTCTTTATTACAGTCTATTCCCATAGTGCCTTTTCCCTATTTATTAATTTTTGAATGTTGCTATTAAACAGAGATTTGTGCCTACTGGTAATAGTCAAAGCTATTTTCAAGAAACGTAAGAAATGAGAAAAACACAGCAACTCATCTTTTCATGTTCCCATCAATAAATTAGGAGATGTGCAATTACCTAAACTTGTCATCATTAAAAGTTTTTTGTGTGTATTATCATAAGAAAATGCCTCGTCTGGTCCACACAGATAGTAGTGACTCATAGGTACATGATTCTTCTTATTAAGAGGGGGGGAAGACAGGAAGTCCAATATAAATGAGCTGTTTTCCTCGGTAGTATAATAAAACTCACATAGTGGTATATGAGATTTTGATTATATCATCCACTGATAATCTGTAGGCTCATTTCCCGGCAGTGAAGAGGCCGTCCACTTCCTCCCGGCAGCCCCCTTTGGCCGCTAACCTTTTAGCAATCCTGCTCCTCGACTCGAGAAGAGGCCGCCCAGTCACAGCCACCACAGCGTAGTATATTTTAAGGGCTGTAAATTTTTACTGTCAGATTTGAGCCAGGGGTGTTAAGCTCCAAAGATACACATCTGCTTCCTACTCAAATGGTCTTTTGTTGTGCTTCTTGGTAGAGGGAGAGTTTTAACGCCACCAGAATAAATCCCAGTGCGAGTAGGGGTGAGTTATGGTGCTTCAAGAAGGAAGGCTCATGTCTACAAATAGAACCTGCCTTGATTCTATTCTTGAATTCTGCTCTTTCCCTCCTTTCATTGTTCCATGATAATATTTTATTACTCTTAAATGAACAGAATGAGTCACTATTAAATTTCTAAAATGAAAAATTATTTTGTAACCTGACTCAGAACCTCTGGATGTATCTGGTTTCTAAGTTTGGATTTCCAAATGTCAGGTTTTCCTAAATAGGGTCATATGGATTCAGAGCCAGAAAACAAATGAAATGTTTAAGCAATTACTTGGGAAGAGTGTGCCTATAGCCCATGCCAATATGTCTGTCTACTCCATAGTGTTTATTAAACACTGACTAGAACACTTAGTAGCAGATGCATATTTATTCTACTGCTTACTAACCAAAAGTAGAAATATGATAGAATAATATTATAGCTAAGAACAAAGCAAAGATATAATATAGTCAACCCTCAATTTACAAATGGGCTTTGTTCTAAATTCTATTTGCAAGTCATTCTTTTGGAACTACCAATGCATTTTTTTTCTATAGAAACAAAATTATAAATAGTGACTAGCTTTCCTAGGAAGCCCATAGAATATACTTTATTTGTGTTTAGCCGAAAACTAGCTTGGAAGAATTGGATTGGCAGGTTTCTGTGGAAATATGGGTTTGTTTTTCACTCAAATATATATTTGGTTGGAATACAAAGATATCTTGTGTCTCGGATGACAAAGCCACCATCACAGCGACACCAGGCAGTACTGGCTAATCCCTTAGCCTTAGTGGGTTGCTGGAAGACAGCACAGATGCCTAGATGGTAGAGCATCAGTTTGCCTCTCAGAGGGCACCTGAGCTGCTTCTGTTTTTCTGGCTGAGAAGAATGGAGTTGGGGAGGAAGTGCAGGAGGAGGATCGGTTTGGGAATGAGGAAGGATGTAAACATGCTATCACAAGAGACGTTAAGGGTGAAGGAGGAGAGTGAAGTTTAAAGCAGGAGAGCTTGACAAATATGGGTTCATATTCCTCATTGGACTGATACAATCATAGTTTCACTTTAGCCCTTCCTTTGGTCGCTGTGTTAATGGCAGATGGGAGAAACCACCGATACTGGTCAGAGAGGAAGCGTGGAGTCTGCTGGAGTCATCTCAGGGAATCCTGAAGAGGCACTTGGGCATGTTGGATGGGAAGGAGAAGAGGAGGTGGGTGAGGGACAGGAGAGGGTTTGAGGGCAGAATTGGATTTCATAATGAAAGAATGTCAGCAATAAAGAGAAGGAGATGGCGATATCGCCAAGAAGAATAAGGATGTACAGGGCATAAACTTGGCATGGGGGTGGGGTCTCAGTTACAAATGGGTGCCTGTAGCCCATGCCAATATGTCTATCTCCTCCATACGTGTTTATTAAACACTGACCAGAGCAATCAAGAGAACACTTAGTATTAGATGCATGGCAGCACATATACTAAAATTGGAATGATACAGAGAACATTAGCATGGCCCCTGCGCATATTTATTCTAACGCTCACTAACAAAAAGTAGAAATACGGCAGACCAACTTTATAGTGACGGACAAGGGAAGGAGGTGATATAGTCAACAACTAGTTCATTACTCAGAGTGTTGGTGATGCGGTCTGTTACTCAGGAGTGGCCTGTGTGGGAGAGTCCGTTGAAGAACTAGACCTTACACAGAACAAAACCACACCCAGAATGAAGACAGAGAAGAGAGCAAATGGTTCAGGTTTCAAGATTAAGGGTGAAGGCTGGCTTTTACGTATCAGACATCGGTGCCCCTGAACCCAGTTTAGGGGCCAAGGACATGTCCTCCTCTGGCACTGGTTGTTTTCCCAGAGGACAAACTGGACTCCAGTGACACGTGGTAAGGGTGAGGCTGGGTCAGGACAGTAGTGAGCACTGAATTGGAACAGGGACAGCAGACAGCTGCAGCTCTGAGAGGAGGGGAGTTTGAAGACACGTGTGCACGCAGGCGTTCCCGTGGTGGAGGAGCCCAGTGTGAGTGTTCTTACGTTGAACAGCTGTGTATGATGATCAGGGCTACAGGGGCAGTCTATAAGCAAGTTGATTCGTATCCTGCACTGCATAATTGTTACCCAGAGGACCACAGGCTAAGGAAGCATGAGCCTGCCGTGTAAACTGCTCAGTAGAGCGTGCAGGTTGGCTCTCTCTGGCCCCGTGTTTCCTACTCTTCTTTTGCACCCCCTCATATGAGAATGTTGGCTCTGCCGTGCTCCCGTCTCCTCCATGTCTCCCACATGGAATGGTCTCTGCTCCATCGTAGCTCTCTGGATCTCCAAGCCGACTCTTCCTTCCCCAGAAATGACTGTCGTAAGACCTACTAACAGAATTCTTTTCCCCGGGCTGGCACTTTCAGAACTTTACCCAACCCTAATAAATGAACCTTGCATCCTAAGGTAGCATCTTTCCCCTTTGTGGACTGTGATTTTTTTTTTTTTAAAGGACATGGAGAGGTTTTTATTAATTTGGACAGTTTGTCTACCCAGCACAGGGCTCACCCATATTATGTACCCAGGGCTTAAGGACACACGATTATCAAACCTGAAAGGCAGATATACGGTTTGATAGATAAGACATATCTAAGTCATGTGGGATCTGCTGTGGAGATGACCAAGATTAGCATGTCTAGCTCTCTTGGCAGGTCTGTGAAAAGAAGGCACCTAGAGAGATAGCAACTCATTCTTGATCATGGGGAGGATGTAGAAGTTGGTTGGACTTGATTAAAACATCTTAAAGTTCAAAGAATAAGTTTTTTAAAAAAACTTCCTCTCCAATGATAGTACAGTGTAGGAAGGTACTGCTTGGCCAGCTGGGAGGACAAAAAAATTTCAACATCTTGTGGCAGGAATTTAAAAAATGAAACCACCCGGCAAACTCGCTTTCCCACCGGGCCACATCCAAGTGGGCTCTTATTATTCTCTCCCAGCGATTAAAAACATCTCGCTCACTTTCCCAGCTATTAAAAACATCTTGCTTGCATGCAACTCCCCACACACCCCCACACTCATTCATCTAATCAGCGCCTAAGACCCCGTAAGTAAAGCTTGACTCTTAAGGCCTTAATATCCAATCAGATTTATATAATAATAAAATCATAATTTACAAGATGACAATACAATAATTTCCGAACCAAATAATAAAGACAATGTTCTAACCCAATTAATCTATTTTGTAAAAACCTTTGGTTGTATAATCTCGTGGGGTCTGGTTCGTCCTCATCATCTGTCTGCATGATGACTCCCTCTCCTCTGCTCCTCTGACCTTTTATATCTCCTCCAACTCTAGCTCCACCTCTCTATTCCTGTCCAATCACAGGCCTGTCGCTGCCCTAATGTGATTGGACAGAGAAAATGCTCTAGCAGTCTTAACAGGTGTTGGACTCTGAATATTACAATACCGACTTGCCAGGCAAGATATGTCCGTTGGTGCAATGTTGGCATGAAGGTTATGGGGGTAATCAACCACTCTCTTGATTAGATTTGAGGCCTGCTCCACAGGAGGGAATTCATGTCTGACACTATAAACCTGGTTAAGAACTGATGGCTTTGGAGGCCATAGCCAGGGGAACCCTTGAAGTGGAAACTTAAGGGTTCTTTGGAAAGTCAGTTGTGTCGAATGGTATTTTGCTGGGGCAAACCCATGAAAGAACGTATTCCTGTAGTGAACACAGGTGAAGGGCTCAGGCAGACTCACAAAGGAATGGTTCCCTGAAGGAGACATAGGTAAAAGAATGCTCTGCTAAAGCAAGCATGTGAAAGGACACATGATGAAAGATTCTTCGCTAACAACACACGTGTACTGGTCCACCTTACATTGCATAGTTGAGCCCCATTTGTCAGGACTCTATGGAGAGAAATGTACCAAAAACTTTTGGTGGTGTGCTGCGGTTTCTTGCCACGTCTGTGGATTCAGGCTGATTGGCAGAGTGGCGTCAGCTGAGACAGAGGCACATGCTAAGGCAGGACCCGTGGAGGAAACATGATGTTTGGAGGGATATAAATAGGACTTGAGGGCCAGTAACAATGGCTGAGCTTGGCTTACGTATAGAGCTAGCTTTGCAATGCTTATTGGTCTCCTGTCTTTGCTGATCTTCACTTAGCTGAGAGAGGCACAGCTGAGAACCTTTCCTGGCATTCTGGCTGGTTCCTCTAGCAGACTCCTGTGAACTGACCTACTTACCGATTTCTTGACAACACAGATAGAATTGGCTCTGAAGAACCGTTTCCAAACACGTCCGCTTCCCCTGTATCCTTTCTTTCCCACTACCTCTGCTGGGAGGTGGGCTAAAAGAAAGATGAAAGCATTTAAGAACCATCATTAAAAATAAGGTTTGAAAAAAATAAAAGTTTCAAACCCTACTGTAGATGTTTTGCTAAATGGTCATGTCAAACTGCTTTCTAAATATTTATGTTAACACCTGTAGCTCAGTGCTACTGTTGATTTGGATTGGAGAAGTGTGTATATTTTAGTGTACAGTGTAACCACTGTACACTAAATTAATACACTAGTTAATACATTGACTCATAACTGGCCAAAGTGCTGAGAATAAGCGACTGCTGAGTGCTCTGCCCTGTAGGAGACATCTGTATCACTCTCCCCTGCACCAAGGTTCAGAGAACATTCTGGAAGATGGAGTGGAAAGGATGTCAGAGCAGGAGGATGAGGAGAGGTGCAGTGAAATCCTGTCCCCTGGATGAGACATGGCTGCCACACACATCATAGCTGGTCACTGGCACCAGACCTGCACAAGTTAGTCAACATTCCAGAATGGATGGATGGGGCCCCACTCCCTTAGAACTCCATTATAGCTTCCCAAATACTTTAATTGAGGCAGTATTGGCAATTGTTGATTGAGAGAAGAGGGAGAGCCACTTTCTCACATCTGAGTGGATGGCCCCACATCCATATTCATGCTGCCAACATTAATGGGATTCAGTGGATTCTATTTAAAAGTTGGAAGGACAGAAATTGGGAGGGAGTTGTATTAAGGGAACTTAGATGGAGTCGCAGAATAGAGTAAGGGATGGCTATGATCATGGTCTACTATACACATATATGAAACTTGAAAGGTTAAATAAAAAGAAAAAACTCAGTAAGATGTAGCCTCATTTCTTTGTACGATGTCTTCAGTGACACTAGGTGGTTAGGGTAGCTCATAACTTCTGGTCTAAGCATCTAGAAGAGTCAGATTTATTTTGGGAGAAACGCTATGTCACCTTTTGCGAAAAAGAAGTGTTAAAAAGACTTTGCCAAAAAAGTCTGTTTTATAAATCTGAAAAACAAATAAAGCTTTCTGTGAACAGCCATCCCCCCTGTAATGTCTCTTGATGAGTTTGCAGAGCGTGTACTGCAAGGTGGAGCCAGCCCTAGAGAATAGCTTTCAAGAATTTCCTGAACTTCTGAGGCGCAGTTACAGTTACGGGAACTAATCTGTGGAGGTGACTCATTCAGTGGCAGGAAGTGACACGGACAGGTGTGGGTCCCAAACACTCTAGAAAGAAGGGACTGAAATCTCCTGTGGTTTTCTCAGTGTCTTTTCCAAGTCTCCTTCTGTCTGAGTCTACTCAAGGTATTGCCAGTGAAATGAGAGGTCTGGGTCAAGCTGTCATTTGAGGCTCTGGGATCCAGAGATGCCTATTTCACTTAGAGTTGTATTCAAACTGCGCAGATGGCACCTGAAAACTCTCACCTTTGATTAGGTGTGGATGGGGAAGCCATATCTGATGATCTATTACCCATGAACTTCCACCCAGTTAGGAGACTGACTTCCAGATATTTTCAGATTTTTTTTTCTTACATCCGTATGACTTTTGGTAAATGCCACTTACCATCGCTAAGTTTAATGACGTCATTATGGAACTGGGATCGTGTTAACTGAGACATCACTCTAGCATTCATTGAAAGCATCTGTGTGCCGAGGATTCTTTTATGGGGCTTAGTTCTCCTTAGCCACTTTGGCGCAGGTTATCATATGTATGTGAAACTTGAGGTTAGCAGAGATGATACACCATACACCCACAGAAGGCAGCGGGGCGACGCGGTCTCAAACTGAGGCTTCCTGACTCTGCTTCTGAGCTCTCAAGTAATACATTAAGTTGTACACTTAACAAACTAAAGTATGTGTCTTAATCAGGGTTATCTATTCCTGCACAAACATCATGACCATGAAGCAAGTTGGGGAGGAAAGGGTTTATTCAGCTTACACTTCCACATGGCTATTGATCACTAAAGGAAATCAGGACTGGAACTCAAGCAGGTTAGAAAGCAGGAGCTGATGCAGAGGCCATAGAGGGATGTTCTTTGCTGGCTTGCTTCTCCTGGCTTGCTCAGCCTGCTCTCTTATAGAACCCAAGACTTCCAGCCCAGGGATGGCACCACCCACAAGGGGCCCTACCCTCCTTGATCACTAACTGAGAAAATGCCCCACAGCTGGGTCTCATGGAGGCATTTCCCCAACTGAAGCTCACTTCTCTGTGATAACTCCAGCCTGTGTCAAGTTGACACACAAAACTAACCAGTACAGTATGTTTTTATTTTGAAGATTAATCTTTACTTTTATTTGAGTGTGTGTATGCCACATGTATCCAGGTGTCTGTGGAGGCCAGAAGAGGGTGTTGGATCTCCTGGAGTTGGAATTAGAGGTGGCTGTGAACTGTTAGATGTGAGTGCTGAGAGCTGAACTTGGGTCCTCTGGAAGTGCAGTCAGTGCTCATAACCAACGGACCATCGCTTCAGCTCCTATAACGAAAATCTTGATGTAAATGTACAGTATTACAAAGTTCGAACTTCTTCGTGACTAGGTTATTTCTGAAGTTCAATTCTCTGGGGCCTCTATTACTTAGTAGGAGACAAAACTCTCATTTAAATGGTGTGAGACCCTCAGGGCCACCAGGTTGTCTTTTTCCAAGCATCAAGGGCTGCTGAGAATGGCGCCTGAAGAACATGGCATTTCTGTGCACACCCAGAGGAATAAGTCCTTAACACATCGATCCATACAAAGTACCATTAGAAAATAGCTTAAATATGCATATATGCCTGCAGCTATCTAGCTCCCTTCAATAAAACATTTACTTATGTCTATCAGAATTGGAACATTAAAAAAGTAGAATAAGCAAACAAACAACCATCCCCCCTAAACGCCCAAATAAGACCACCCATATTACTGCACTTACAAACAACCCTTAGGGCTGGAGCGATGGCTCAGTAGTTAAGAGCACTGGCCTCTCTTCCAGAGGACCCAAGTTCAATTTCCAGCAGCCACGGGACAACTCACAACTGTCCGTAACCCCAGTTCCAGAGGACCTCACACCCTCACACAGACACGCAGGCAGAACATTAATGAACATAAAAATAAACAAATCTTTTAAAAATTACTGTATGCTTGGTGGGGAGGGGCAGACCTTGAAAAAAAGAGAAACAGCCATTCAACATTTTTTAATACAAGTATTTAATAAGCAAAATGGGATTGCGTCTACTGTTCGAGCTGACATGATTCATATAGCCACAGCAAGTGCTTCACGCAGCAAGCCATCTCCCTGGTCCTCTTAAACTTTGTTTTAGTGGAAGGAATGTTTCCATTGTAAGTTTGCTGACGACTTTAGAGAAACACACAGAGCGAGGCTCTGATTTTTTAATTTGTTAGGTCAATGTCTCAGTTACTTACCTGTCAACAGTCAATAGTTTCTTACTTATCAGTGTGGAATTTTCTATGTATGTAAGCCTTCCTCCCTCTCTTCCCCCTTCCCCCTCCCTCCCCCACTAACATTTGCTGAGCATGGAACATTCCAGGAAGCCTGCTAGGTGCTGGAGCATGGATGGGAGTGGGTTTCCTGTAAATCATGTCATCCCACAGGTCTCCATTTTGCCTCGCCTTGGGCTAGACTGCACCACCACTGCTGTTGGGTACTGGGCTTGAAGAGTGAAGAGCTGACACACTGCTCAGGGAAGGAGACTGAAGCTGGGTTCCTTGGCTCCTAGGAATCCAGTCACCTCTGGAAAACTTCACAGGGAAGTCAGGAATGGAGAGTCAGAGGTTCATGGACCAGCAATGAGGCCAGGGCCTAGGGCTCCCAAATTCCTGGCCATCCAGGTGCTGTTGGGTCTCAGGGAACTGGGAACGGAGTTGGGGGTCTGTGGGCTGAGGACGATGATGAACCCAGGACCAGGGGAATGGGGAACTCTGGCTTAGCTCATTTGGGATTGTCCTTAGCAGTGGTTATCTGGGAGCACAGAGGGGCCTTCTGCAGGAGACTTCTTAGGCTATGGCTCTGTAGGCAAAGGCCTTTTCCATGCTCCACATGACAGTCCTTGATGGAAGAGATAGTCCTTAGTTCCAGACAGTTTATTTATCATCATGGAAAATGGGTGAGTACCACCTTCTCAGGGTGGACCAGAGATTAAATACTTTTTGCCCAAAGGAATGTCTGGGAAGGGACTCTTATTGGCTAAACCCTCAATGGCCATCTTGCCAAAAGCAATCTACAGATTCAATGCAATCCCCACCAAAACTCCAACTCAATTCTTCATAGAGTTAGAAAGAGCAATTGCAAATTCATTTGGAACAACAACAACAAAACCAGGATAGCAAAAACTATTCTCAACAATAAAAGAACTTCTAGGGGAATCACCATTTCTGAACTCAAGCTGTACTACAGAGCAATAGTGATAAAAACTGCATGGTATTGGTACAGTGACAGGCAGGTGGATCAATGGAATAGAATTGAAGACCCAGAAATGAACCCACACACCTATGGTCACTTGATCTTTGACAAAGGAGCTAAAACCATCCAGTGGAAAAAAGATAGCCCTTTTCAACAAATGATGCTGGCTCAACTGGAGGTCAGTATGTAGAAGAATGCAAATGGACCCATTCTTATATCTTTGTACAAAGCTCAAGTCCAAGTGGATTAAGGACCTCCACATAAAACCAGATACACTGAATCTAATAGAAGAGAAAGTGGGGAGGAGCCTTGAGCACATGGGCACAGGGGAAAATTTCCTGAACGGAACATCAATAGCTTATGCTCTAAGATCAAGAATTGACAAATGGGACCTTATAAAATCTCGAAGCTTCTGTAAGGCAAAGGACACTGTCAATAGAACAAAATGGCAACCAACAAACTGGGAAAAGATCTTTGCCAATCCTACATCTGATAGCGGGATAATATCCAATACCTATGAAGAACTCAAGAAGTTAGACTCCACAGATCCAAATAATCCTATTAAAAAAATGAGGTATAGAGGTGAATAAAGAATTCTCAACTGTGGAATACCAAATGGCTGAGAAATACCTAAATGTCGCTTCCACCTCGACCAGCAAGAAAGAAGCGACTCACGAGCTCTTCTCCATGCAGTTTATTCAGGCCTTTAATACATTCTGATTTCTGACTTTTCCCCCCACTCACTCACTCACTCACTCACTCACTCACTCACTCACTGACTCACTTACTCACTCACTCACTCATTGCTCCCCCCGAGGGCAACACCCCAGGCCCTTAAATGCTCTATCCTGAGCCTATCTCAGTAGGCCACGTGGTGCGTGCAGATAGGTTGCCATACGCAGAAGCAAGCTAGGCAAATAAGCACAGCCAAATAAGGAGTTGTTTACTACTCTTGCGCTCCAGCAAGGAGTGGAAGCCGGCGCCATCTTTAGGGTGCGGTTCGGGCAGCTCTCCACAGTTCCCCCTTTTTGTTTTACAGTGAAACGGACAAGAACAGAGGTCTGATCTCTGAAAGGTGAAGAAATACAGGGACATTGTACTACCCCACCCCAGGCTTCATGCCTCCCAGGGAGGGCCAGACTAGTCCGATGCCTTTTCCACAGAGACAGGTTCTGGGGCATCAACCTGTATGCAATCAGACATGCTCTTCTTGAGGTTGCTAGCTGCAGGCGGCACACCTCAAGTGCAGTGCTAAGCCTCACATCCCAAACGCGATGATCCCATAACCCAGAGGTCAATGGACAGTTATTTTTGCATGACAACAAGCCATGCCTGGGGAGACTGCCCTGCCTCAATGGCTGTAAATGCTTGAACTATCATAGCTGCATTCTGCTTCTGAACAATCCTTATCTTACACAAACACCAGAGACCAGTGAAACAGACAATCAGCAATAGGGCTAAAGAGCACCCATGCCCGCCCACTCTTTCAGATGATTCACGGCAGAGGCGATCCAAGATGATAATCAGCCAGCCCTGCATCCACCCTCGTAGAGTTAACACTGACGATAGCCAATCTCAGCCGATTCATGAGATCCTCAAAACCTGTAGATCAATTCCTGTAAGATATTGAGACAACTATCGAGAGAGATTAGCAGCTTGAGTAATACTTTGATATTGTATGGAAATCACACACGATCCAGGAAATTTCTACTCGCAGCCTACTTGTGCTAGCTGCCAAAGGGTATCTATTTGTTCTTACTCAGCTGCATCACGGCAGCTACTAGTAACCAGTCTGTTGATTAGCAAAGCAACCTTGCCCCAAAAGCATATCCCTAACCCAGGCTTGATTCCCGTCTGCCCGTTCATTAGCAAATTAAAGTGAAAGAGGTTGTGATCCTGTAAGTATGGATAGACTCAGCCAAGGACTTTATAACCTTAAAATCCAAGAGCTCATGATAACGCTGACCCTGTGCATCTTGAAAAACTGGACAAACAAGTGACAATTCAGTTCTAACTGTCCGCCACACTTCAGGGCAAAAGGACCTACCAGAAGCACCACCCTCTACAAGGTTATAAAGAGGAGGAGCAGATGGAGGGTTGATAGTGGGCCCCATCTCTAGCAGAGCTCTTTTCCTTTTCCGTTTTTCTTTCACAGTACTTTTCTAATTACTTAATTAGGGTTTCCAACTCTTCATCTGTATCTGACCACTCCATGTCCGTACTTTCCTTTTCTGACTTTACCGAACGCTCTTCTTTTATCTGCTCTAACGCTGCCTGTCCTTCCTCTACTGCTTTACAGCACCTTTGATCTTCTAGACACCCCCTGATTAGCTTCCATACTGGTCTAACACCGCTCTTAAGCATCCCCTGCTCCCATGCAAAATCTAAATCTTTTCCGAGCTTATCCCAGCAAGCCACTGTTAAGTTGCCGGACACTGCAAACTAGGGAGCTGCAATATCACACTCACTGAGAAACCTCTCTAAAGTACTTTTCTTAAGTTTCAGATTTTTTGAAGATAGTAGCTCCTGAAGAGCCAAAAAAATTAGGTGAGATTCACTAGCACCCATAGTTACTTTCACTTCTACTTAGTTCGCTTTACCATGAAACCTTATTGCTCCTCTCCGGAGTCTTTATAGCCTCTAATTCCGAGGACTTTACCACTCCTCAATTCGGGAGTGCTTCCCCTAACCTTTACAGGGGACCGAGTTCCAACTTACCTGGAACTCACCAGCCGGCTGCCCTGACTGCAAGAAGTTCTGAGCTCATCTGGGGGAGAGGGTCCCGGGTTTCAGCACCACTTGTTGCTTCCATCTCGACCAGCAAGAAAGAAGCAACTCACGAGCTCTTCTCCATGTAGTTTATTCAAGCCTTTAATACATTCTGATTTCTGACTTTTTCCCCCACCCACTCACCCACTCACTCACTCACTCACTCACTCATTGACTCATTGCTCACCCCAAGGGCAACACCCCAGGCCCTTAAATGCTCTATCCTGAGCCTATCTCAGTAGGCTACATGGTGCGTGCAGATAGGTTGCCATACAAAGAAGCAAGGCAAATAAGCACAGCCAAATAAGGAGTTGTCTACTACTCTTGCGCTCCAGCAAGGAGCGGAAGCTGGTGCCATCTTTAGGGCGTGGTTCGGGCAGCTCTCTACACCTAAAAAATGTTCAACATCCTTAGTCATCAGGGAAATGCAAATCAAAACAATCCTGAGATTCCACCTCACACCAGTCAGAATGGCTAGGATCAAAAACTCAGGTGACAGCAGATGCTGGCGAGGTTGTGGAGAAAGAGGAACATTCCTTCCTTGCTGGTGGGATTGCAATCTGGGTACAACTACTCTGGAAATCAGTTTGGTGGTTCCTCAAAAAATTGAATATAGTGCTACCGGAGGACCCAGCTATACCACTCTTGGGCATATACCCAGAAGATGCTCCAACATGTAATAAGGACACATGCTCTACTCTGTTCATAGCAGCCTTATTTATAATAGGCAGAAGCTGGAAAGAATCCAGATGTCCCTCAACAGAGGACTGGATACAGAAAATGTGGTACATTTACACAATGGAGTACTACTCAGCTTTTAAAAATAATGATTCATAGATATCTAATTAGCATGGAGAACTCTGTTCTGGGCTACACGACTGATGTGAGGAGTGTGTTCATGTGTTCTGGGCCAGGAATCTGGCAGAGAGCAGGGAGACGCCTACCTTCTCAGGTTGGTGCCAGGGTGCCAGGGTGCCAGGGTCTCAGACCCACTCAACCTTACCAAGTTTCCTGGCATGGTTCATGGTCACACATCATGTTAATCTCAGATGGTGAATGCTCTGGCTCTCATGAGATGAAAGCTGTGGTTTTCTTGCTCACTTCTCATACCCATGAACACAGATATTTAAGAGATAACTATTTTCAGCTGAAAGCAGTCAGCCTTTAAAAAATTTTTCTTTTTCCTTAGGTGCAGACATTTTGGAAATGTCAAATTGAAAACGCGTATGCTCCCATGGAGGCAAAGCGGACTGCTTCGCTAAGTGTTCATCTCTTTGTTGTGGCTCAGGGGATCTGAGCATGGTTTCTGGGAAACCATGCAATGTGGAAATGAAAGAGATTCCGTGTCCCGAATTGCTGAGCCACCACTGGGCTGTCAAACACAAATGCAAGTCTTGCCAATTTAAAGCAATTTGAAGTGGAAGTCTGAGACTCAAGTCAGCTGGTAGTTATCTGTGGTTTCCTGCTGTTACTTGGTTTCTGGTTAGTTTCAGCGAGTTGCTGAGAGGAGAAGAGTTATGAACAAACCACCCACCTACCCAATGACATGTGGAAGGTGCTACATCATTGTCCTGTCCCTTTCTCCACCTTGAGAGGTCTGAGGATGCCCATGGCTCCATCTTAGAGCATCTGCGAAGTGCTCATACTATCCTGAGTCCCACCCTCACACCACAACTCTCTGCTTGAAGAAGAAGTGGCAGGCAGTACTTGTCTTTTAAGCAGAGAATGCCCACGGAGCTTGTCTATACAGCAAGCTGATGCACGCAGGGGTTGGGTGGGGTTGGTGGGGAGGTGACTATGTGTAAGAAGGTCATTGTCAGAAGGTGAAGGATCCATGGAACGCTGCTCTGGCGAACCTGGATGGCCCATGTTTGCTTGGGTAGCTGAGATTTTAATGAACGTCCTTGATTGCTTCAATCAGTTGAGCAAAATGGTGCAGTGTTTGGGGGCTCTTGGGAAGATGCTCTGCTCTCATCGGGAGCCCTCCCCTAACAAAAGTGCTTAGATCGTAAGAGATCCAGATTCAGATGAGTGTGGTGTTCACTTCCCTCGACAGGCAAAGCCTTTTAGGTCCTCCTTGGTCTCACATCATTCTGCCTGTGCTGGCACAGGTGAAGCCAGCCAGCAGAGGGGGTCTGTGACATGTCCATTAAGGGCAGGTCTCTGCCACAGAAGAGTTGGGATGAGGTCATAGACAGAATTATTTTGGGGCCAAGTTGTGGAGTGATGGACACAACAAGGGTTGAGAGGAGGAGGCAGCATTTTTTTTCCTTTCTAAAGGAAAATTGGATAATTGTGAAATAAACTCAGGATGTGGTGTGTGTGTGTGTGTGTGTGTGTGCATGTGTGTGCACATGTAACTGCACTCTTGTTTCTGTGTGTGTGTTTTGTATGTATGTGTGGGCATATACCTGCACCATTGGGTCTCTCTCTCTCTCTCTCTCTCTCTCTCTCTCTCTCTCTCTCTCTCTCTCTCTTTCTCTCTCTCTCCCCTCTCTCTCCCTCCCTCCTTCTCTCTCCACCCCCCCTCTCTCTGCGTAGGCTAGATGTCAGATATTTTCCTTTCTCGATTTTTCCATTATTCTTTAAGATCTCTTATTGAATGTGTAACTCACAAATTTGGCAAAACTGGTGGGCTACTGAGCACCCAGTATCTCCTATCTCGGTCATTAGCTCTGGGGTTGTGGGTACGTATCATTACATCCAGATTCTATGCGGGTGCTAGGGATCTGAACTTGGATCCTCATGGATATATAGCAAGCTCTTCACTGACTAAGCCATTTCTCCAACTTAGGGCACTTTGAAAGAAAACTGAGGTAGCAGTTTCTATATAGTACATGCTATAGGCACATGCACCTGCAAAAGTGTTATGGAAGTGTAATATTAATATAATATATGGAAGTATAATATGTAATTTATATTGCAAACATATTGCATGCTTACAGGTGGTTTTAAAATATAGAAATGCTCAATTAAAGTCCATTTACACATTCATTTATGATCATCTGTATATCTGTCCATTCATTCACCCTATTTTTCTATGTTTGGTTATTTCGTGTTTCATGTGTAGTCTTTATATGGCAAAATCACAATGTACATGATTTCTTTGACTGTTTGTTTTGAACATTTCCTTGTATTACTGAATGTGGTTCATTGGATTTTTGGAAGATTCCTCTGCAAGTTTTGGTAACTATCCTGGCTAATTTTATGTCAACTCCATGGAAGCTAGAGTTACCTGAAAGGAGGGAACCTCAATTAAGAAAATGCCTCTATAAGATCGGCTCTAAAGCATTTTTTTGATTAGTGATTGATGGAGGAGGCACAGCCCATTGTGGGTGGTGCCACCCCCGTGCTAATAGTCCTGCGTTCTATAAGAATGCAAGCTGAGCAAGCCATGGGAACAAGCCATGGGGAGCGAGCCAGTAAGCAGCACCTCTCTGTGGTCTCTGCATCAGCTCCTGCCTCCAGATTCCTGCCCTATTTGAGTTCCTGTCCTGACTTCCTTCAATGATAGGGCCATGAAAGTGTAAGCCAAATAAACCCTTTCCTCTCAAAGTCTCTTTGGTCATGGTGTTTCATCCCAGCGATAGTAACCCTGACTAAGACAGACCTTCAGCCATAGTTTAGGACAGTCAGAATTATGGAGACTTACCACTATGGAAAATATTACCCATTCAGTATTGATTAATTAAGTTAATTACTAATTACTAACTCTTAATATGCTCTTTGTTTTGGGGGAAGGTATAGTTGATATATATACCTCTATTCTTCCTGCTAAGTACAATTAAATACCATGCTGGCTAGTTTTTGTTTATTTATTGTATTTTTTTGTTTGTTTGTTTTTAGGTTTTTCGAGACAGGGTTTCTCTGTATAGCCCTGGCTGTCCTGGAACTCACTCTGTAGACCAGGCTGGCCTCGATCTCAGAAATCCATCTGCCTCTGCCTCTGCCTCTGCCTCCCAAGTGCTGGGATTAAAGGGGTGTGGTACCACTGCCCGGCTGTTTGTATTTTTTTTTTTTTAATCCACTTGATACAACCTGAAGTCATTTGGGAAAAGGGAACCTCAATTAAGGAAATGGTCTAATCAGACTGGCCTGTGGGCAAGCCTGTGGTGCATTTCTTAAGTTAGGGACTGGCTAGGAGGGCCCATCAGACGCTGGAATGGGATGTGTTACTCAGTTTTCCTGGGTGATATCTGTTAGGAGATGGGGCCTCCATTCTCCACTGAGTAATAGTGAAGGTTCTCCTCTCGTTGGCACCTCCCTCTTTGGTAGAGACTATGTGGGTAGCCTGGGTTTAGAGCCATAGCCACAGGTGGGTGGTGTTGGAGGAGGCCTAGTGAAGACTGGGGACTGTTGCTGCTCCATGTGGGCACCATCCTCCTTCCTTGGTACTAGTGCTGGTCATTAGAAGAGAAGTAACTCCCATTGTGTCCAGCAGTAACAGGAGATTTCTGACTTCCTCCTTGTGCCAGCAGTGTTCAAGTGGGAATCTACTCTTCTATTTTCACCTGGGCAAAGTAACAGGCACTATTCTTTCTCCTGTTAGGCCTGTGTTAGAAGAAACCAGTTAAAACAGGTTTGGATAAGCTCCTGAGTTGGTATTGTACTCAAGCTAGCCTTTTTGTTTTTTCCCCAGTGAAAACCACCCATTAAACTAAGAAACAAGACAATCTCAAGTTGAAAACAGAAAGATAGTTGATACAAACATAGGCAGGTGTGGAAGATCGGAAGATCACCGGGACCACGCAGAAGGACTGAATGCAGCGAGTTCAGGGCTAGGCTGAGCTGCGAAGCACAAGACTCTCTGTTAAGAAAAAAAAAACTAGACACTAACATCAAGCTCATGATTTAGCAGAGATTTTTTAAATCAGCTGTCATAAAAATACTTTGTTAAAAATATAAGCTTTACTGGAATTACAAATTATAGAAATAGCCTCAGCCAGGAAATGCAAAACCTCAGAACAAAAGAAAAAGAGAAATGAAAAATTTCAAACTGAAAATATAATTAATTAAATAAGATACTTAATGGCTAGACTAAAGAGCAGGATGGGCAAGGGACAGAGGCAAGAGCCAGGTA
This sequence comes from Montemys delectorum, assembly GCA_019843815.1. Taxonomy (NCBI): domain Eukaryota; kingdom Metazoa; phylum Chordata; class Mammalia; order Rodentia; family Muridae; genus Montemys; species Montemys delectorum. Next base: position 18,765 of record JADRCD010172259.1, read on the forward strand.
AGTAGAAGACAGAAAAATGGCAATTACCTGATGTAAATAACAAAGAGAAAAGAGTACCAGAAAACCAGTGACTAGTGCATCTGAGCCTCGGAAAATATAACAAGAGTTAGCGAGTGAGCCACCAGGAATGCAGACACTGCAGGTACTACAGGCACTGGGGACACTGCAGACACTGCAGACAGGCACTACAGGCAGGCACTGAGGACACTGCAGACACTGCAGACAGGCACTGCAGACAGGCACTGCAGGCAGGCACTGCAGGCAGGCACTGCAGGCAGGCACTGCAGGCAGGCACTGAGGACACTGCAGACACTGCAGGCACTGCAGGCACTGTAGTTACTGTAGGCACAGGGGACACTGCAGGGAGGCACTGCAGGCAGACACTGCAGATAGACACTGCAGATACTGCAGGCACTGGGGCACTGTAGACACTCCAGACACTGCAGATGCCGCAGGCAGGCACTGCAGGCAGGCACTGAGGATACTGCAGACACTGCAGACACTGCAGACACTGCAGACACTGCAGGCAGGCACTAGGGACACTGAAAATACTGCAGACACTTCAGGCACTGCAGGCAGGCACTGCAGGCAGACACTGCAGATACTGCAGGCACAGGGGACACTGTAGACACTGTAGACACTGCAGGCAGGCATTGCAGGCAGGTACTGCAGGCAGGCACTGCAGGCAGGCACTGAGGACACTGCAGACACTGCAGACACTGCAGGCACTGCAGGCACTGCAGGCACTGCAGGCACAGGGGACACTGCAGGGAGGCACTGCAGGCAGACACTGCAGATAGACACTGCAGATACTGCAGGCACTGGGGCACTGTAGACACTACAGACACTGCAGACACCGCAGGCAGGCACTGCAGGCAGGCACTGAGGATACTGCAGACACTGCAGACACTGCAGACACTGCAGGCAGGCACTAGGGACACTGAAGATACTGCAGACACTTCAGGCACTGCAGGCAGGCACTGCAGGCAGGCACTGCAGGCAGGCACTGCAGATACTGCAGGCACAGGGGACACTGTAGACACTGTAGACACTGCAGGCACTGCAGACACTGCAGGCAGACACTGCAGGGAGGCACTGCAGACAGGCACTGCAGAGAGGAAAGACATGGAGACCAGAAAAGAACTCTAATGAAGAACAACCAACAATATCTCTAACTTGGTAAAAAGCCCACTAATTTCAGAAGCCGGGTGAAATCCAGACAAGAGAAACCCAGGGACACCAAATCAAACAAATCACAATCCCAGTTGAAAGCTGGAGACTGTAAACTATACAGTGTGAGAGAGGCCTCTTACCTGCTAGGGTAAACAGTTAGAATAACAACAATTTTCTCATTAGACTCCCATAGAAGCCAGAGGAGACTGGCATGGTGGTTTTTAAATTACTCCTTTCAAAATCAATAGGAACAGGACTGGGGAATGGTTAGGTTGGTCAAGCGCTTGCTGCAGCAGCTCAAGGACTTCTCATTCTCCAAAACTCACGTATCCAATAGAGCCAATCCTGGGCACTGTTGGAATTCCTGCCCTCCCTGGGGACATGAAGACAAGTGGATCTTTAGTGCTGGCTGGCCAGTCAGCCTGGCTAGCAATCAGTGAGACCCAAGTTAGTGAAAGACCTCATCTCAAAAATCAAGATGGAAACCTTCCAAGGAAGATACTAGAAGGTGTTTCTCTGACCTCCATGCGTGCACATATATTTACACACAGATACAATAACTGGAAAGGAAAGCCATCTCTCCAGCCCTATATTGCTTTGTTCAAATCTAACCCTACTCCCTCTCCTCCAACTCCTATACCATTAGTACTTTCCCCATTCAACTTCATGGACTCTTTATTATTATTAAATTCACAGAGTCCATTAGTGCTACAGTATGTTCATGGGTTAGAGCCAGTCATTAGAATGTGGACCACTGATCAGGACCCTCACCAGAAGAAAACTGACTTTCCCCCAGCAGCCTCAATCACCAATAATTCCATATCTATAGGTGGAACTTGGTGAGTTCCTCTCCTAAAGTTTAATTTAAAAAACGACATGTGAAACAGTATTTTGAAGCAAGTGTCACATACAGGTAAACCTGGAAAAGTTTGTCTCCTCATTAGAAATCTACAGTTAATACCAACTGTACTCACCCTGTTACCCAAGCTGGGAATTGGGCAGTCAGAATGTTTTAAAGAGATTTTTATCCTGAAAGGAATTGTCACAAACCATTCTGAAATTTTGTCCCATTTCTTCCTCCCCAGTCCATGTCTTAAGTCCTGTCTCTTCACATGTTGGCTTTACCCACTGTGGTTTGCCAAGTTTCTATGAGTGATCAATTCTGCACAGGCGTTATTCTTTGAGAAAGATCCACAGAAATCCCAAGACCTTTGAAAGTATTTTATTGTGCTTAAAATAACAACTTTGTTGAACGAAGTGGTTTTATTTTATGAAGGAATTTTAAAGAGCTTAAGGAATGAGTTTAAGGAATTCATTTTTTAAAATTAAATTTTAGAAAGAGTAAATGTATTTCCCCTTTCGCTTTGCTGACTGTGTTATATTTCTTCTCCGTGCTTCAGTGGTTCCTGTATTATCAGATCTTTCTAATTCCTTCCATTGTTTTTTTTTTTTATTTTTAATTGTGTGTGTGTGTGCATGCACAAACATGCACATGAATGCATGTGCCCACCCATGAAGGTCAGAAGAAGGTATCACATCTTCTGGCTCTAGAGTTACAGGCAGTTGTGAACTGCCTTATGTGGTTGCTGAGAACAGAACCTGGGTCCTCTGTAAGAGCATCAAGTGCTCTTAACCCCTGAACCATGTCTCCAGCCTGGCTTTGTTGCATTTCATGGGTTGCTTTTCTTGCTTCTTTTTTTTTTTTATTAGATGTTTTCTTTAATTACATGTCATACAATATCTCCTTTCCCAGGTTCCCCTCTCTCCCCTCCAAAAAAAGAAAGAAAGAATAAAATAAAACAAAAACAAAAACAAACTCCTGTTCCCTCCCCTCTCCCCCTGCTCACTACACCACCCTCTCCTGCTTCCTAGTCCTGGCATTCCCCTACACTGGGGCATAGAACCTTCACAGGGTCAAGGACCTCTCCTCCCATTGATGACCAACTTGGCCATCCTCTGCTATACATATGCTGCTGGAGTCATTAGTCCCACCACCATGTGTACACTTTGGTTGGTGGTTTAGTCCCTGGGAGCTCTGAGGGTACTAGGTAGTTCATATTGTTGTTTGTTCTAAGGGGCTGCAAGCTCTTCAGCTCCTCGGATCCTTTCTCTAGCTCCTTCACTGGGGATCCTGTGCTCAGTCCAATGGATGGCTGTGAGCTTCCACTTCTGTATTAGCTAGGTACTGTCAGAACCTCTCAGGAGACAGTTATATCAGGCTCCTGTCATCTAGCCTTGCTGGCATCCACAATAGTGTCTGGATTTGATGATTGAATATGGGAAGGATTCCCAGGTGGAGCAGTCTCTGGATTGTTCTTCCTTCAGTCTCTGCTCCATAGTAAGTCTCTACAACTCCTTCCATGGGTATTTTAAGAAGGAACGAAGTATCCACACTTTGGTCTTCCTTCTTCTTGAGTTTCTTGTGGTTTGTGGATTGTACTTTGTATATTTTGATCTTCTGGGCTAATATCCACTTATCAGAGAATACATACCATGTGTGATCTTTTGTGAATGGGTTACCTCACTCAGGATGATATTCTCCAGATCCATCCATTTCCCTAAGAATTTCATAAATTCATTGTTTTTAATAGCTGAGTAGTACTCCATTGTGTAAATGTACCACATTTTCTATATCCATTCCTCTGTTGAGGGACATCTGGGTTGTTTCCAGTTTCTGGCTAATATAAATAAGGCTGCTATGAACATAGTGGAGCATGTGTCCTTATTACATGTTGGAGCATCTTCTGGGTATATGTCCAGGAGTGGTATAGCTGGTTCCTCTGGTAGTACATGCTAATAGCCAGTTGAGCCAGCACCATTTGTTGAAAATGCTGAAAATTCTGTCTTTTTTCCATTGGATGGTTTTGGCTCCTTTGTCAAAGATCAAGTGGCCATAGGATTGTGGGTTCATTTCTAGGTCTTCAATTCTGTTCCATTGATCTACCTGCCTGTCACTGTACCAATACCATGCAGTTTTTTTGTTTTGCTTTGTTTTTAATCACAATTGCTCTGTAAGGTCTGTGATGGTGATTCTACCAGAGGTTCCTTTATTGTTGAGAGTAGTTTCGGCTCTCCTGAGTTTTTTGTTATTCCAGATAAATTTGCAAATTGCTCTTTCTAGCTCTGTGAAGAATTGAGTTGGAATTTTGATGGGGATTGTATTGAATCTGTAGATTGCTTTTGGAAAGATGGTCATTTTTACTATATTAATCCTGCCAATCCACCAGCATGGGAGATCTTTCCATCTTCTGAGATCTCCTTCAATTTCCTTCTTCAGAGACTTGAAGTTCTTGTCAAACAGATCTTTTACTTGCTTAGTTAGAGTCATACCAAGGTATTTTATATTATTTGTGACTATTGTGAAGGGTGCTGTTTCCCTAATTTCTTTCTCAGCCTGTTTATCCTTTGTGTAGAGGAATGCCACTGATTTGCTTGAGTTAATTTTATATCCAGCTACTTTGCTGAAGTTGTTTATCAGGTTTAGGAGCTCTCTGGTGGAATTTTGGGGTCACTTTAGTATACTATTATATCATCAAATGATATAATAGCAAATGATGATAATTTGACTTCTTCCTTTCCAATTCATATCCCTTTGATCTCCTTTTGTTGTCTAATTGCTCTGGCTAGAACATCAAGAACAATATTGAATAGATAGGGAGAAAGTGGACAGCATTGTCTAGTTCCTGGTTTTAGTGGGATTGCTTCAAGTTTATTTCCATTTAGTTTGGTTTGCTGTATATTGTTTTTACTATGTTTAAGTATGGGCCTTGAATTCCAGATTTTTCCAAGACTTTTATTGAGTATTTTTGCATCAATATTCATAAGGGAAATTGATCTGAAGTTTTCTTTCTTTGTTAGGTCTTTGTGTGATTTAGGTATTAGAGCAATTATGGCTTCATAGAATGAATTGGGTAGAGTACCTTCTGTTTCTATTTTGCAGAATAGTTTGAGGAGTATTGGTATTAGGTCTTCTTTGAATGTTTGATAAAATTCTGCACTAAATCCATCTGGTCCTGGGCTTTTTTTGGTTGGGCGACTATTAATGACTGTTTCTATTTCATTAGCAGATATGGGACTGCTTAGATCATTTATCTGATCTTGATTTAATTTTGGTACCTGGTATCTGTCTAGAAAATTGTCCATTTCAGCCAGGTTTTCCAGTTTTTTTGAGTATAGGCTTTTGTAGTAGGCTCTCAAGATTTTTTTGGATTTCCTCATTGTCTGTTGTTATGTCTCCCTTTTCATTTCTGATCTTGTTAATTAGGATACTGTCTCTGTGCCCTCTAGTTAGTCTGGCTAAGGGTTTATCTATTTTGTTGATTTTCTCAAAGAATCAGCTCCTGGTTTGGTTTATTCTTTGTCTAGTTCTTTTTGTTTCTATTTGGTTGATTTCAGCCCTGAGTTTGATTATTTCCTGCCTTTGACTCCTCTTGCATGAATTTGCTTCTTTTTGTCCTAGAGCTTTCAGATGTGCTATCAAATTGCTGGTGTATGCTCTCTCCAGTTTCTTTTTGGAGGCACTTAAAGCTATTAGTTTTCCTCTTAGGATGCTTTCATTGTGTCCCATAAGTTTGGGTATGTTGTGGCTTCATTTTCATTAAACTCTATGTAGTCTTTAATTTCTTTCTTTCTTTCTTCCTTGACCAAGTTATCATTGAGTAGAGTGTTGTTAAACTTCCACGGGTATGTGGGGATTCTATTGTTCATATTGTTATTGAGGAGCAGCCTTAGTCCATGGTGATCTGATAGGATGCAAAGAATTATTTCAGTCTTCTTGTATCTGTTGAGGCCTGATTTGTGACCAATTATATGGTCAGTTTTGGAGAAGGTACCATGAGGTGCTAAGAAGAAGGTATATCCTTTTGTTTTAGGATAAAAAGTTCTATAGATATCTGTTAAGTCCATGTGTTTCATAACTTCTGTTAGTCTGTGTCTTTGTTTAGTTTCTGTTTCCATGATCTGTCCATTACAGAAAGTGGGGTGTTGAAATCTCCCACTATTATTGTGTGCAGTGCAATGTATGCTTTGAGCTTTAGTAAAGTTTCTTTTATGGATGTCAATGCCCTTGTATTTAGGGCATAGAGATTCAGAATTGAGAGTTCATCTTGGTAGATCATACCTTTGATGATTATGAAGTGTCCTTCCTTATCTTTTTTGATCACTTTAGGGTGAAAGTCGATTTTATTTAATATTAGAATGGCTACTCCAGCTTTTTTCTTGGGACCATTGGCTTGGAAAATTGTTTTCCAGCCTTTTATTCTGAGGTAGTGTCTGTCTTTGTCACTGAGGTGGGTTTCCTGTATGCAACAAACTGTTGGGTCCTGTTTAAGTACCCAGTCTGATAGTCTATGCCTTTTTATTGGGGAATTGAGTCCATTGATATTAATAGATATTAAGGAAAGGTAATTGTTGCTTCCTGTTATTTTTGTTGTTAGAGTTGGAATTCTGTTTATGTGGCTATCTTCTTTTAGTTTTGTTGGAAGATTACTTTTTTTGTTTTTTCTAGGATGTAGTTCCCATCTTTGTGTTGAAGTTTTGCATTTATTACCCTTTGAAGGGCTGGATTTGTGGAAATATATTGTGTGAATTTGGTTTTGTCATGGAATACTTTGGTTTCTCCATCTATGGTAATTGAGAGTTTTGCTGGGTATAGTAGCCTGGGATGGCATTTGTGTTCTTGTAGGGTCTGTATGACATCAACCCAGAATCTTCTGGCTTTCATAGTCTCTAGTGAGAAGTCTGGTGTAATTCTGATAGGCTTGCCTTTATATGTTACTTGACCTTTTTCCTTTACTGCTTTTAAAATTCTTTATTTGTTTAGTGCATTTGGTGTTTTGACCATTATGTGGCAGGAGGAATTTCTTTTCTGGTACACTCTATTTGGAGTTCTGTAGGCTTCTTATATGTTCATGGGCATCTGTTTCTTTAGGTTAGGGAAGTTTTCTTCTATAATTTTGTTGAAGATATTTACTAGTCCTTTAAGTTGGAGGTCTTCACTCTCTTCTATACCTATTATCCTTAGGTTTGGTCTTCTCATTGTGTCCTGGATTTTCTGGATGTTTTGGGTTAGGAACTTTTTGCATTTTGTATTTTCTTTGACTGTTGTGTCAATGTTTTCTATGGTACACCTGAGATTCTGTCTTCTATCTCTTGTATTCTGTCGGTGATGTTTGCATCTATGGTTCCTGACTTCTTTCCTAGGATTTCTATCTCCAGAGTTGTCTCTCTTTGTGGTTTCTTAACTGTTTCTACTTCTACTTTTAGGTCCTGGATGTTTTTGTTCAATTCCTTCACCTGTTTGGTTGTGCTTTCCTGTAATTCTTTAAGGGATTTTTGTGTTTCTTCTTTAAGGGCTTGAACATGTTTACCTGTGTTCTCCTGTATTTCTTTGAGGGAGTTATTCATGCCTTCCTTAAATTCCTCTATCACCATTGTGAGATATGATTTTAGATCCAAATCTTGCTTTTCCGGTGTGTTGGGTTATCCAGGACTTGTTGTTGTGGGAGTACTAGGTTCTGATGAAGCCAAGTGGTCTTGGTTTCTGTTGGTAAGATTCTTACGTTTGCCTTTTGCTATCTGTTGATCTCTGGTGTTAGATGTTCTTGCTGTCTCTGGCTGGAGCTTGTTCCTCCTGTCAGTCTGTAAGCCTGTGTCAATACTTCTGGGAGATCAGCTCTCCTCTGGTAAGACCTGTGTGCAGAGGGCTGTGGATCAGTCATCCCTCCTGAGTCCTGGGATCAGAACAAACCCTGGAGACAGGCTTTCTACTTTGCAGAAAAGGTGCAGAGAGGGCTGTGGATTTGCTTTCCCTCCTGGGTGTAGATGGAGGTAGAAAGGATCCTGTGCCAGCTGCCCTGCCACTTCTGAGGTCTTTGCCTCCTGGCTGGTCCTGCCTTAGAAAGTCACTGGAGAGAAATCTCACCTGAGTCCCTGGGTTCCAGCACTCCCTAGAGGCAAGCTCTCCACTTGCTCTTTCTGGGAAGGGGCAGAGAAAAATCTCCTTGCTTCTTTTTCAACAGAGATGGTAAAGGGACTCCAGATCAAACATTGAAAGTGGGGGCAGCCGATGACATGGGCACTAATCTCTGAGAAGAAAAGAGGTGTTCAAATTCTTCAGGACTTCCCTTCAGTAACCTGTTCTTATAGAGGGAGGAGAAGAAGGGAGGGAGAAAGTGGAAGAGAGAAAGGAAGGAGGAGAAAAAGAGGGAGAGAGGAAGAAGAGGGAGAAAAAGAGGAGAGGAGAGAGAAAATATGAGGGAGAAAGAGGAGGAGGAAGAACTGGAAAGGAAAGGAAGGTAGGAAGAGAGAGAAAAGAGAGGAGGAACATTTGTCTGATTTTTTAAAAATAATTTTGGGGCTGCAGAGACAGCTCCATCATCACAAGCTGGCTGCCCTTGCACAGGCCTGGAGTTCTAACACCCATAGCTCATATTAGTCTATAACTGCTAGTTCAGGGTATCCAATGCCCTCTGCTGCTGTTGATAATAAAGGAAGTCTATTTAGATCTAGCATTGAAACAAATAGATAATTAGCATCACAGGCACTTCCCTCTGCCTCTCATCTCTCTCCTGTCCCCCTCCCTCCCTTTCTCCCCTACTTCCCTCTCCGCCCCTTCCGTACTCCTTCCCCCTCTCTCTCCTCTCCTTCTTCCCTTCCCC
>JADRCD010172260.1:3854-19723 GCA_019843815.1 Montemys delectorum
GAGAGAGAGAGAGAGAGAGAGAGAGAGAGAGAGAGAGAGAGAGAGACTCACTCTATACTGCTGGCTCTCATGCAGAGAATTTCCAGTGTTGATCAGGCCAGTTTGTCTCAATCACAAGATTGCTACTCCCTGAGTATTGACATTAAAGTCATAGACTATCATACTTGGCTGCTCATTGTACATTTTATAAAAATGTATCAGTAACATTACCTCTAACTGGTAATACTTATCTTATCTTAGAACATCAGTATTCTGAGTGGAATTATTAACCCTAAATGAGTGAATAGGAACAGAAATAAATGTCATATTCCTGAATAAAATTAAATGGATAGCATTGAAAGTAAACTAGTCAGCATATTAGAGTAACCCTAGAAATGTATTTTGTATTTTGTAGTAGCTAATAGCATTCATTATTCAAAATGACTTTTATTTACTTGAGCCAAAGTTCAATATTACTTCAGCTTGTTAGTTACAACACAATACTCTCTCAACTATTTAAAACTTAAAATCCAGTAAAGAAAATGTATACAGTAGCTATTTTCAGAAAAAAAAGACAAAAAACCATAACAAAACCCAAATCAAACATTATCAATTACATCAAGAATTTATGAATAATTGAGTAATTTGAAACTTTATATAATATAAGATGGACTGTTTTATTTTACATTCAAGGAGTCTTTTCAATAATTTTAAAATAATAATAATGAAAAATAAGCTTGACCATGAATCTAGTATTTAATGGATGATCTATCTCTCCAAGCATATTTTTACTGACACACTCAAACCTTATTTTCAAATATTTCTCCCACAATTGGCCAATGTAGAACTTTAAGCTCATAGGAAATCCTGTCAGGAAAGACATCTTTCTTGTTTGCTTCATTATTGTTTTCAGTAATTGTATTAGTCAGGGTTCTCTAGAGTAACAGAATTTATGGTAGTCTCTATGTAGTAAAGGAATTTATTGATGACTTACAGTCTGTAGTCCAACTCCCAACAAAGGTCAGCAGCAGCTGTGAATGGAAGTCCAAGAATCTAGCAGTTGTTGCTCAGTCCCACAGTTTCCAGCAAAAGGTGTGGCCCAGATTAAAGGTGTGTACCACCACACCTTTAATCCCAGATGACCTTGAACTCATAGATCTTCCTAATCTTCTGGTATTCATAGCCACTATGCCTCAGGATCTCCATGCCAAGATTCAGGTCAGAAACTTGTATCTCTAAGCCTCCAGATTAGGGCCACAGGTGAGCCTTCTAATTCTGGATTGTAGTTCATTTCAGACGTAGTCAAGTTGACAAACAGGAATAGCCATTACAATCCACCCCTTGTCAACTTGACACAAATAGTATCTCAAGTCCACATGAAACAATAACAAAATCATGAATACACCTAACATGATATAACTATTCTTCGTACAATCGCAAACAAATTTGTAAATTTACAGTGGGGCAATGTCCCTTGGGAACATTCTTTTAGTGTCTCAACTTAAATACCAATTGATGTTAAAGAAATTGGAAGAAAGAAAAATGTATTCTTAACAAAATAAAACAGAAGCATTCATATTGCTTTATAATCCTCCTTTCTGCAATGGATTACAAGGCCTTAGCTGGTATTTATAGCTACCTTCCTCTACTACCCTTTCTGTATTTCCTTCCCCCTCAGCAAGCACCTCAGTAGGTCTTGGTTCTTTTCCTGGAGGATTGAGCATACCTTCATTCCTGATGGGTCATCCTGCTTGGATTAGGCTGTTGTAATTTCCCATTGACTTTAATCACAGGGCATGGAAGTACTAAGAGACGCCCTAAAGGATCTCTTGCACTCCAGACGTAATCCTGTTTACCTCCATCGTGAAGAGGCAATCCGATTTCCATGGTAATCTAGATCTATCACTCTTCTTAACACTGTTATTCCTTTCTTAACCTATTGGTTTAAGAGCATTAGAAGCCCAAAATGATCAGGGGGACATCTGAGCTTCCAGTTCAATGGAATGATTGTTGTGGCTCCTGGTAGGAGGACTCTGCCCTCTGGAACCAAAACTTCTAGGCCAGCAGAATCTAGAGTTGTGGGGACAGGAAGCAAAAATTTTCCTAGAGGGTCACTAGGAGTGATAGTGAATGGAACTTTTCCCTTTTCCACCCTTTGATTCTTGGACCCATAGATCCTGGCTATGGGGGAAACTGTACCATATATTGGACGCTCATTCAAAGCATATACTGCCTTCTGAAGAACTCTGCCCCAGCCTTCCATGCTGTTGACACCTAATTGGCACTGTAGCTGTGTCTTCAAAAGGCCATTCCATCTTTCTATCAGACCAGCAGCTTCAGGATGATGGAGAACATGATAAGACCAGTGGATCCCATGATCTTGGGTCCACTGTCACACTTCTCTGGCTGTGAAGTGAGTTCCTTGGACAGAAGCAATACTGTGTGGAATACCATGATGATAGATAAGGCATTCAGTGAGTCCAGAAATGGTGGTTTTGGCCAAAGCATTTCGTGCAGGAAAGGCAAATCCATAACCAGAATAAGTGTCTACTCCAGTAAGAGCAAAACGTTGTCCTTTCCATGGAGGAAGTGGTCCAATGTAGTCAACCTGCCACCAGGCTGCTGGCTGGTCACCTCAAGGATTGGTGCCATATCTGGGGCTCAGTGTTGGTTTCTGTTGTTGGGAGATCTAGCATTCAGCACCAGCTGTAGCCAGGTCAGCCTTTGTGAGTGGAAGTCCATGTTGTTGAGCCCAAGTATAACCTCCATCTCAGCTACCAGGACCACTTTGTTCATGTGCCCATTGAGCAATGACAGGGATGGCTGGGGAAAGAGGCTGACTGTCTACCAAATGGGTCATCTTATCCACTTGGTTATTGAACTCCTCCTCAGACGAAGTGACCTTTTGGTGAGCATTTACATGGGACACAAATATCTTCACATCCTCTGCCCATTTGGAGAGATCTATCTACATACTTCTTCCCCAGATGTCTTTCTCACCAATTTTCCAATCGTGGTCTTTCCAGGTCCCTGATCATCCAGCCAATCCATTAGCTACAGCCCATGAGTCAGTGAACAATCGTACTTCTGGCCATTTCTTCTTCCAAACAAACTGTGATACCATGTGTACTGCCTGAAGTTCTGCCCACTGTGAAGATTTTCCTTCACCTGTATATCTTTCAGGGTTGTCCGGGAAAGAGGTTTTAATGCTGCAGCTGTCCACTTCTGGGTGGTCCTGCATATCGTGCAGACCCATCAGTAAACCAGGTCCTAGTTTTCTCTTCTTCAGTCAGACAATCATAGGGAACACCCCATGAAGCTATAGGTGCATGCTTGGCAGCAGATGGCATTGTATCAGGAGTGGAAACCATAGGCATTTGAGCAACTTCTTCATGTAACTTGCTTGTGCCCTCAGGACCTGCCCAGGCCCGATCACATATATCACTTCCATTTGATAATTCACTGCTGCTGTCCATGTCCTACTTTATGACTTGAAGGGTCTGATAGCACCCAGCTCATGATGGATAGTTCAGGTCGCATAGTAATTCGGTGTCTTATTGACAAACATTCAGTTTCCAATAAGGCCCAATAGCAGGCCAAGAGCTGTTTTTCAAAGGGAGAATAGTTGTCTTCAGATGATGGTAGAGCTTTGCTCCAAAATCCTAAGGGTCTCTTCTATGATTCACCTACAGGGACCTGCCAGAGACTCCAAACAGCATCTCTATCTGCCACAGACACCTCAAGTACTATTGGGTCTGCTGGATCATATGGTCCAAGTGGTAGAGCAGCCTGCACAGCAGCCTGGACCTGTTGAAGAGCCTTCTTTTGTTCCAGGCCCCACACAAAGCTAGCAGCTTTCCGAGTCACTTGGTAAATGGGCCTGAGTAGCACACCCAAGTGAGGAATGTGTTGTCTCCAGAATCCAAATAGACCCACTAAATGTTGTGCTTCTCTCTTGGTGGTGGGAGGGGCCAGGTGCAATAACTTATCTTTCACCTTAGAAGGAATATCTCTGCATTCCCCACACCACTGGACTCCTAAAAATTTCACTGAGGTAGATGGTCCTTGAATTTTGGTTGGATTTATTTCCCATTCTCTGGTACGCATATGTGTTACCAATGAGTCCAAGGTGGTTGCTACTTTCTGCTCACTTGGTCCAAACAGCATAATGTCATCAATATAGTGCACCAATGTGATATTTTGTGGAAGAGACAAATGATCAACATCTCTTCTAAATAAGTTATAACACAGGGCAAGAGAGTTAATATATCCTTGAAGCAAAACTGTAAAGGTGTACTGTTGGCCTTGCCAACTGAGAGCAAATTGCTTCTGGTGGTCCTTATGGACAAGTACTGAGAAGAAGGCATTTGCCAGATCAATGGCTGCATACCAGGTACCAGGAGATGTGTTAATTAGTTCAAGTAAAGAAAACATAGAGTTCATACCATTTCATGATCTGGTAGAGAAGTCACATGTTCAGTAGCCATTTCATTACAGGGTCGATGGAAAACGCTATGAGTACAATGACAATTGTAGAACCTGTTATAAAACATTCTTGTTTAGGTGGAATATTAATATTTAACAAAATGAATTGTTCTTTGTATGTTTTTCACATTTCTAGAATATATTGTTTATATTTTGTCCTTCTGTTATAATTGATCTCAATTATACTTAATTATATATAATATAATATCATATTTCAAATAATTCTAATTTCCAAAAATATATCAGATTTTCATTTTAACTGAATATACATTTTTATCAGAACTATAGTCAACATTTTAAACTCTATTTATCCTTATAATTTGTTGTAAATAGTGAGGTAGAAATAATCATTGGTTCTTTGTGAAGTATTTATTCTTTATTTAAAATATTTTATATTATATATCTATGTATGTTTTGATTCACTGATTATGTTTTCTTTCTGAAATAAAATATCACTATGGAGCATATGTTAAGACAATACACTATGTAGCTGGGATTTAACTGGCCCTTATTCATCTGCTATGATCTAGGATGACAGATATGTAAAAAAAAAAAGTCTGTTTTTAGAAAATCAATTCATAGCAAGAGCTGTGAATTAAAATTATCTTTAAAATGTTTGGAAAAAAACCTTAATATAAATTTTTGAAGTGATTCTAGCTCATTTATATTGTCCTCATAACTGTAATTTTAACTATACACTATATACACACAGGCAGAAAAAGGCATCCGCATATACATACATGCACACACAAAATAAATGTGTGCACAATGAAATAAAGAATAAGTCAGAGGGAAATGACTGTATCAAAATGTGTTATGTCTCTTTGTCATTAAAGATGCAGATGAACGAGAAGGGTCAGAATACACAGATCAGATCGGGAATGGTAATGTTAGGGATGCCCTAGAACTCGAAGAGTAAAGTCTCGAGATCAGAGGAAGGTTTTAGTTGTAGGAGTGCATGTGTGAATAAAGAAGGAAGTAGGTTCACAATATGGGAAAAGGAAAGAATATGTGCATGCAAAGCAGATGACCGCACATAAAAATCATATATGGTATATAGTAGACCTTGTGTGTTAGCATCCCTCTAATAATAAGAGAAAATGGGCAGTGCATTATTTCTAATGTCCAAACCCCTAAGCATGTATAACTGCTCTCATTTGGACTAATTGTAATAAATAATATAATTTGTAATAATGATCACCTTCTTTCTGTGAAATAGAGCTTACAACAAAATTTAGACTCAAAAATTATGTTAGCTTTTGTGGTCCAGAATTAGGTTTAAAAACAGTCATTACTAAGGAAAAAAGCACGGTCATATTATAGTATCAGCTATTGTTGTTTGTGCCATTAGTATATTCATATGTATGTGCTTACAGAATGCTGGATGTAATTTAAACACAAAAGCATGACAATGACTAGAATAATCGTTAGTTAGGACTGAAGGCTGGGGTTTTATAGGCTGCGTATTACTTTTTCAGTCAGTGGGGAAACCACAGATGATAGATTTACTTTCAAACAGTGGATCTATACTGTTGCCAGCACTATTCCAATGATTTATTCCAGAATCAAGTCTGCACAGAGCATCTTGCTCTGTTCCCAGGAGAGGGTAATTGTTTCTGTGTCCTTGGGCTCTGACTCTCGCCTCTTGCTAACAGTAGTCAATGAAATAACAATTGTGTTAAGAGGGAACTTAACCTCTGTGGTTCCTTAGTCAATGTAGTAATGTTCTAGATAAATCTGCTCTCCTTAGAAACAATTTTCTCATGTATGATAGGTTCAGTGGCCTCTTCAGAGAAAAAACATCACTGAAAATTTGAATATTTTTTTCAGTTTCAAAGTCATGTAGTCAAATGGCCTTCAATTCAGTTTATTTACTTGCTGAGTTGTTCATTCATTTTTAACAAAAATAGTCATACATATACAAGGAGAAATGAATTTTTATATTTTAATTGGAATATAAAAATCTAGTTAAAACTAGATGAATTATAACAAATCCTTCTCTTTCCTTATTTCAGTATTATTTTCTCACAAATTTTATGTTTCACTCCTTTATTTTTGCTTACATAAAAAGACAAATAATGGAAATGTAAGAGTTACGATAAACATTTTATTAATTCCTTCCTAAACATTAGTTTTCTATCAAATATACTAAAGATATTCAAAGATATAAACAATATGAAATGTAATTAATAATGGATTAAAAATAAAATGTCTTAGTTCCAAAAGCAAATTATTACTGAAGGTGTATGTTCATAGAAAATAAGATATATTATTATTACAGATTGTTGTCCATTTAGATGTGTATGTTTGTGTACAATTTTTATTCTTGCTGATAGAATATTACAAAATACTTTTCAAAAAACAGTACTAAATATTTCACACATATCTCTTGTTACTATTTTATGCATCTAGCCTGTTGTTTTGCCTTTTACACATACTTTTCTTTGATGTAATTATAATCTTTGCCGAAAATCTATAGTTAGAACATTATCAATGATGGCCATGGAAACTAAAATAAGTACGTAAAACTTCATGTGATGTTCACTGAAGTAAAATTAATTAAATATGATAACTTTATAAATCTTAATTAGGTTAAGTCTATACTCACTGTGTCCATAACAACTCCAAATTCCAATTCCAATATGCATAGTAATAATGCTATTTGTAGTCCATGTATGATTAGAAATGTACACCCTTAATAATTACACAGTCCTTTATTAGATGCCAGTTGTAATTTGTTATTTTGAGAAACTATGATATGTACCCCCAGATTCAATTTGAAATTGCTTGTATCAAAAAATGACCTTGAACTTAGATGGGCATTCTTATATCCAGGTACTTTGGTAGAGAGGCTCATATCCAAGGCTTTCCCTATAAGCAGCAGGCATTGGTTCCACTGCTGTACATCTCCAGGCCTATGCAGCTTATTATTACATTTTTTATTACATATTGAATCTTCATTACAATCCTTTGAATTTCAGGGATGTAAACTAAATTACAAACACCTTAATAACTTAACCAAAGTTTTATGGCACTTAGTGAATTAAGACTAGTCAACCTTAATTATGAAAACATCTGTGTTAGAATTTACTTATTTTTGAAGGTGTTTGATTACTTTTTATAGGTTTGAATTCTATGAATCTCCTCTATAAAAACTCATAATCTGAAAATAGGGCTCATTACCATAAAATTTAAATACCTTAAATATTAAGATGTATATTTAGAGTTCTAGAATACTATAGTCTATATATAATTCAGCCCACCTGTTAAAGGTTATGATTTAAACTATCCTATATATTCACAATTTTGTATAATCACCACTTTAATATAATTATAAAATGGTATTTTCAGAAAAAAATTTATTCATTAAACACTTTTCTCAAACCTAGTCCCATTCTCCACTAACCTCCTTTTCACTGCTTATGAGTTTGTTCATTTAATGCATAGAGTATCGCATGGATTACACAAAATGGTTTATTGACTATAAGTAGATTTTAGACTAGCATATTTTCAAAGTAATCAATATAAGCACATACATATTAATTTTATTATATTCAATTACCATACACTAAAGTGAAGGGTAACCTATTTATATTCTTATCAGTAAGTTGAGACTTCAGAACTAATCAAGAAAAGATAAACAGCTCTCTGGATGAAGGAGAATGGTATTATTTAGATGGCACTTTGAAAGATTCTCATTTGGGGAAAATGCCTCACAGCGTGGAACTTTCAAGACACAAAAATGTGTCCTTCTGGGTGACATGGGCGGTGACAAGTATATACTTGTCATATTTTTCTTTTTAGCCATTTTATAGAGGTCTTAGATCAGTGGGTTCTTAATGTAGCATGTTTTCGGTGTTAAACACAGAGATTTTACTTCTCTAAGGATAACATTTATGGTGCTTTTTATTTTAATGTATGCTAAATGCATAATTATATGTATGAGATATATATCTTGTGAAAATAATTGACAATATCTACAGTAACTAGATATGTGAATGTTTTGGTCATTAGCCTTTTGAGCCATATTCCTAGCTTGCTATGAAGTGACATGATCATGTACAGGGAACACCTCTAAATTTCTATTGAATTATGTTCAAAATTACTTCATATGTTTCCTTTAATAGGAGTCCTGAGCCGGTTGTGGAGGTAACTTTTCTTGTCCTGATGTATTTAGGCTTTTTATCTTCCTTTTCCTATCATTTGTAACAATTTAAAAACAGTGTGCTGCTGTATCTTGATAAATATTTTACAAAATTCAGATTGTTTAGTGGAATCAAATTGAAGTCCCAGAAATAAATCCACCCATCTGTAGACACTGATTTTTGACAATGAAGTCAAAACAATACAATGGAAATAGAAGGTATTTTCAACAAATGGTGTTGGTCTAACTGGGTGTCTACACATAGAAGAATGAAAATAGATCCATATTTATCGCCCTGCACAAAACTCAAGTCTACATGTATCAAGGGCCTCAACATAAAACTGAATACATAAAAAAGAAAGTGAAAAATACCATTGAACTCATTGATACAGGAAATAATTTCTTGATCAGAACACCAATGGCTCAGGCTCTAAGATAAATTGACAAATGAGATCTTATGAAACTGCAAAGCTTCTGTATAGCAAAGAACAATAATAATATGACAAAACAGCAGCATATAGATTGGGAAAGGATCTTCACCAAGCCTAATATGACAGAGCTCGTATCTAAAACTTAAAAAGAACTTAAGAAATTAGACACCAGCAACCCAAATAACCCAATAAAAAATGGATTACAGAATTAAAAAGAGAATTCTCAACAGAGATATCTTGAATGACCAAGAAATACTTTGAGAAATATTCAAACCCCTTAGTTGACATGAAAAGGAAAAACAACAACAACAACAAAAAAAAACAAAAAACAAAAAACAAGCCTCAGATTAAATTTTACATGGATCAGAATGGCTAAGATCAAAATCTGAAGTGATAGCACATGCTAACAAGGACATGAGGCAAGGAGAACATTCCCCCATTTCTGGTGAGAGTGCAAACTTGTACATCACTTTGGAAGTCATTTTGGTGGTTTTTCAGAAAAATGGGAATAGTTTTAACTCAAGACCCAGCTATACCACTCCTTGGCATATACCAAAAAGATGTTCCAAAAGCCCACAAAGCCACTTTCTCAATTGTGTTCATGGCAGCTTTATTTGTAATAGCCAGAAACTGCGACAAACCTAGATGTCCCTCTGTTGAAGAATGGATGAAGAAAATGTGGTTCATCTACACAATGGAAGAGTATTTAGCTATTAAAAAGAAAGACCATGGATTTTTCAGGCAAATAGATGGAACCTGAGAATATCATCCTGAGTGAGGTAAGCCAGTCCTAAAAAGACAAGCATAGTATGTACTCATTTATAAGTAGACATTTGAGATAAAGTACAGGTACTCCACAGACCCAAAGAAGCTAAACAGGAAGGGAAACACAGCTAGGATGCTTGAATCTCGCTTACAAGGGAGAATAAAATAGTCATAAGTGGCAGATGGAGGCAGGAACTGTGTGGGAAAGGAGAATGGGAGTGGACTGGGGTGGAGTGCAGGATCAGGTGTTTGCAGGGACAGGAGAAATGGACAGAAGACCTTGAGAATGAATGAAAATCTCCAACTGATAGATGTAGGGAGGTAGATGATATCTTGAGGAAATGACAGAGACCATGGATTGGGGAAGCACACAAGAATCAATGGGTGTGCCTCACCCATTGACTTTAGGTGTGACTCACAGCATTGGATTATGGAACCTGAAGAGGCCGCTGCCTGAAGTCAGACAGAAATCCCAGTGGAGCTAAAGAGACAGCAACCCTCCCTCAAAACTTTTGACCCCAAATGTATCTTGTGTATAAGAAATGAAGGGGGGACTGAAGGAATGGCCAATCAATAAGCCCAACTTGAGACCCATCCCATGGGCAATCACCAGTGCCTGACAATCTAATACTCAGTTATACTTAGAGACAGGAGTCTAGCATGGCTGTCTTCTGAGAAGATTCACCCAACGGCTGACTCAGACAGATACAGACACCCACAGCCAAACAGGGGATGGAGTTTGGGACTCCTACAGATGAATAGGAGGATTCCAGGATCTCGATCTTTACAGGAAGACTAAAAGAGTCAACTAGCTTGGACCATTAGGGTTCTCAGAGTCTGAACCACCAAAACCAAGGAACATACATGGGCTGGACCGGGCCTCCCAGCATATATATCACGCATGCAGCTTATTCTTCATGTGGGTCCTGAACAACTGGAACAGGGTTAGGGTAGTGAGGCTATCCCAAAATTTGTTGCCTATATGTGGGATATGCTCTTCTAGCTGGACTGCCTTGTCTGGTCTCAGTGGGAGAGGATGTGACTAACCTCACATACTCGCTATGGAGGGGTGATACCCGGGTTGGGTTGTCTCCTGGTCAAGAGGGGAAGGGCAGGTGAAAGGATTGTGTGAGGGGGTGACCAGGAGAGGGCAGTGAGTGGCATGAAAAATTGATAAATAAATAAATAAATAAATAAATAAATAAAATTGTGCTACTTTATTTATTTATTTATTTATTCATACAGGCCCTGGCTATATAATCTAGGGTGGCATTGCCCAAAAATTCTCTGCATTAGCTTCCACTGTGATAGGATGACAGGAGCACTGCTTTCAGGCTATGGTTTGATTATTAATGTAATAGCTTTATCCTATAAGTCTTTTTGATCTTGTGATCATGAACCAGTTTCTATCCCTACCCATCTTATCAAACATGTCTTGTTTCTTATTCACTATGGGTTTGTTTTGTTTTGTTTGTTTTACATCTCTTTAATTATTTTGTTTTCTGTGATGATCTTACTAAGATTTCAAGTTTTGATGTTTTTTAACTTAAATGATGGTACTCACTCTCAAGTTCTTTGTATTTCCCCTAAAATTTAATTGTAATGTAATATTTCACTGAATCTCTTTTTGTCTACTTTCATTAAATTTAGTGGCAGAACATTTTCTAGATCTTTAAAGTAAAATGTTTGTGACTTATCCTTTTTCAATATTAGTATAGATAGGTTTTGTCTCGAAGCCAAATGCTAACTTAATGCCTTTAATTTTTGTATACTATTCCTTTTTATTCAATTGTTTTATTCATTGTTTTATTTTATTCTGTGATTTCTTTGAAGTGTTGATTATTTGGGAATTGGTTATTTAACTATTATCTGTCTAAGCTTACTGAATTATCTTCCTATGTTTTGTGATTAAATCTACTGTTGCTAAAGACAATACTGCATTGTTTCAGTGATTCAGTAATTTTACTGATATTTTCTGAATATTAGTTTTTATACTTTTCCCTTCACACATCATCTGTATCTATGTCTTAAAGCTTTCTTGTTTTACTGCTATTTTCTCTTTGGTAATTCAATCCCTTCATCTAATCTTCTTAAAGTTTTCAAATATAATTTACTTTAATTTTAGAATATATTCAACATACCTACAAGTAACATCATACAGAATAGGAGGTTATATTTAATAATATATGCATAGTAATAACTATTAATGGACAAAGAGACCATGATTTAAAAATCAATAAGAGGTGGGACATATGAAAGAATTTGTAGAGAGGAGAGGAAAGGGGAAAATGATGTGATCATAATCTCAAAAATTAAAATAAATAATAATAATTAAGGAGAATTGCATACAACATATTTTAATCTCATTCTTTTTCTCCTACCAACTTTACCCAAATCTTTATTTTTTTTCCTTTTCACACAAACACAAAAATAACAAAAGCCTACACAAAGAAACAAAAATAATCTCACACACACACACACACACACACACACACACACACACACACAAGTCTATTTCCTGTTGGCCAACTACTCCTGGGCATGCCGGGGTGGGTCTGCTCTGGAGTGTGGTGCACACACTCAGTGACACTTCAGTAGAGAAAAACCATTTTCCCTTTCCAGCAGGCATCAATTCCCACTTGAATCTTGGTTAGTGGTGGAGGTTTGTGTCCACGTTCCCTCCTCAGTGCTGGGATTCTGTCTGAAAGAGGATGCTTCTACCCCTGACTCTTAGCAATCTTTCTGACTCCTCTTCTGCACGGACTCTGTGCCTTGAGTAGAAGAGCCGCTCTGAAGTCTCTCACTCTCTGCACATTTTCCCGTTGAGGGTTGTTGTATCAATTATTCTCCTGCAAGAGGAAAATCTTGATGATGAAAAAGAGCATCATGCCCTATCGTATGAGCATATCAATATGCCATTAGGAATCAACACTTAATTTCATTTCCCAAATATGTATGTATATACTTTCATCAATAACCCACAGTAAGAGCTTTCTTCTATAAGATGTAATTTAGACAAATAAAATTTAAATCACTTAAATCTTATACCAGTATTAGTATTTAATATCTAATACTAAAATATAGCATGAGAATAATGACTGTGAAGAAAGAAATGCACATACATAATACCAAGATATACATATGTATGTACACACACTTTCATATACCACTTAACTGAATGAGTAATTTTATGTAGCAATAAGCCTGGAAATGAGTACTATTTCACTGATAATTTTTATATAAAATGAGAATATTTCCATAGTGACTAGTATGTACTTTGCCAGCTTTCATTTTTTTTTTTTTTTTTTGGATTGGAGAAATATATTTCAATGAATATATTAGAAATGTTACAAAAAATAATTCCACAACTAAAGCCATGAAAAATATGGTGATATGTTTTAAAATGTATTTATATTTTGAGGTCTAGTGAATTTTATGAGATTTATTTATTTTATTCTTGTATGTAGGAGTGTTTGCCTGCCCACAGTCGTGTGCATCATGTCCAAGGCAGTGTTTACAGAATTCAGCAGAGGCCATCAGTTTCCCTGGACCTGGTGCTACAGACCTTTGTAAGGGATCCTATCGGTCCTGAGAATGATACTCTTGTCTTTCTCAGGAGCAGAAATCACTGTTTATGCACTGAGCCATCTCTACCCATTCTATGCATTTCAAGAAAAGATCATTTTGATACTTATAAAAAATGTAAAGTTCAAATTTAAAATCTATTTAATTTCCAAACTATGCATGAGAATGAATAGACTTTTAAAAATGATTAAAAACAAAGCAGCATAAGTGTGTATTTATGACAGCTGGCAGAATCGCATACTGTATACATAACAAGGAAATGCAAAGCAAGTGAGATATGGAGTCCAATTCTAATTAAGCACATTGTCTAAAATGTAAATTAATTGTGTTTACCACCAAAACACCATCTGTTTCTAATAACTGAAAATTGTTAAATAAAATGGAAAAGTTGTATCATGTTGAAAAAAGAATCATTTTATTCTCCAATAGAAAATGCCAAACAAGAATCTTAGTTGTTGTACACATTATTACAGAAATTTATAAATCACTTGTGAATTGTGAGACATATAATTATTTTTGTTTAGCTTTGTAGGCACAGATACCTGGGGGTATGTGTATACATTTTTATAATTACATTACTTCTTGGTTATCAATAAAATACATTTCATTTCTCTCAGGAGGACATTTTAGCAAATTGACATAGTGTTTCATATATTTCCTGAAATTTTTACTCTTATTTGGTTAAGCATCAGATTACATAAATGGGAAAAAGCTAAATAATACTGAATAACTGGAAAATATTTTTAAAATACTAAAGAAGCTTAAAAAGCTGATAAAATTGAATTCTTCTTTTATTCAGTAATTGAAAAATGAACTTACATAACCTAAAAAAGGATGGTCATTTTTAAGCTCTATAACTGAAATTACAATATGTTTAAGGATAAAAATTTTTTAATTTTTTTTTTTATTTTACTCTACATGTCCAGAAATCAAACTCTTTAATCCAGAAGTTTGTAGGAGCCCAGTGGTACCATGTTTGCCTTTGAGGGGCCCTCACTCTAACATGTACGTTCAAAAAGCATCATTTTTCCACTTATTTCCTTCCAATTCATCTCACCTGATAATATCTCATACCACATTTTCCAAACTGAGTGCCTGTTAAAATTTATCTTATAGAGAAATATTTCATCAGTAGCATCCCAGCCACTTAGAGACCTGCAGTTTTTACAGATTTAGTAGAGTTGTGGCCACATGAGAGAAATTTAACAAATTTTAGAGTCTGTATAGTTGTTGGAGACCAAAATGAAACTGTTTCCTTATTTACTTGATCAACAACACACATATATATATTTAATGCCACATACTGGAAAAGTTAAAGCACTTATTCATGATCTTGTAATTCTAGCAGTAGGAAGATCCCTAACTGAGAAATCTTGTTCGGAGCTAGTTTTTGAGGCTTCTGCTCATCGCCATGGGGGAGCCCGAACTAGCACCTCCATTTGTCAGAAATATGATTAAATAATTTCAAACAAACCTCAGGCACATGAGTCCTCTGATGTCAACACAGACAACCTAAGGAGGCTTAATTCGATCATCATGGACAAAGCATGACAACTGTTGTGCTCCGAGCAGTTTCTTTAAACATAAAATTGTAATCACATTAAAATTCTATGTAATGAGGTTATGTATATTGATGGTTTCATCTACATAGTAGATACCACTATGTAGTATCTAATAGAAACTAAAAAAAAGAATAATAGAAAAGATAAAGTGCTCTGGTAGCCCAACATGAGGGTCTGCCCCCTCAAAGTCTAAGGGGAACAGGGAATGGGAGAGGAATTCTATGAGGGAGGACTTAGAGGGGAGTCAACATTTAGGATGTAAATAAATAAAGTTAAAATATTTTACAAATAGTACACATTAAACATTGAAAGGTAGATACAATCCCCATTAGTGATTGTTGGTAACAGGTGCTTGTGTCAGTGTGTGATGTGTGGATGATGACTTTGTTGCAAGGGATGCCAAACAGAAATGTGTGAGGATTTACGACTTTTATATTCAGTGTCCCCTTTAGGAAAATTTTAATTTTTTATCGAAGTATCATTACTAATTCCATGGTAAAAGACAAGCAAACAAACAAAAGCTTACTATATTACTAAATTTAAGTAGAGAACTACATGGAAGATTTTAGCATGACACTGCAATTAATCTCTCAGAAAAATAAGTATATCAGGCAATGTGCTAGAGAGTGTCACATACAATCTTAATGTTTGTAATTTTGCATGTACTTGCTATAGGTATCATATCAAGCTATTGAGATCAACTAAGTAGATTTTCATACTCTTATTGGGTCAGTGATCTTTTAAGTGGATGGCCAATGACTGAAATGTTCTCATGGAATATATTTTTAAAATATATTTTCCTTCCAGTGATGTTTATTTAATTACATTCTCAAGCAGAATGTGAAACCTGATCAAGAGTATTGTACCATAAGCCTCTAAATTAATCACCATGGAGGCAAATAGAAAGCAGACTGTATG
>JADRCD010172265.1:0-14068 GCA_019843815.1 Montemys delectorum
TCCCTTCCCTGCCCAAAACACAATTCAAGCCTAAAATATTGTTTGTGCAAAGGCTTCATTCAGCCTTGATTTTGCACTTCACCTCACGTAACTTATTTCTGGTTGCCGTTTTCATAATTCTCCACTAACTTGGTAATCTAGGTGTGGTGAGTATTAAATTAAAGGAGGCATTGGACCACTGGTATTTCTTGAAAATATCATCAAATTCTCCAATTTGGTATGTTGGGGTTCTGTTAGCACAACTGACATAAGTACAGCCTACCTGAGAAGCACTACAGGACATGTCTCACTGGAAAATTTAATTTGTATTTTTAGTAACTGTTTCCTTTATCACTTTCTCCAAAGAAGTCATAGTAATTTTGTAGGAGATGTTTTAAATGTTTGTTTTTAAACAAGTAGCAAATAGAGATGCTCTAGTAAAAAAAAAAAAAAATGGTACCCTCCAGAACATCATTTGTTTGTGTCTGCGTTATGTCTACTTGTAAGACTTAATAACATCCCCAAAGTGTATAAAAGCAAAAGAGAAAGAAAAATGAACCTTTCACGGCTTTGAAGAGGGTATTCCTCAAGGTCCATAGTGTGTCTGCAAGCAAATAGGCAAATGCACACTGAGTGGACTCTGAGTCAGAGGCTTGGCTGATCCCCTCAAAGATTGGCGTGTCCCTTTTTTATGCAATCAGGGCTTTGATGTATTCTGCTGTGAAGCACTCGTAAGATTATGAGGTGAAAGAGTGATGATCGATTTGAAAAAAGAAGCAACATTTAGGCCGGACCCATGACAGCCCAGCTCTTTCTAACGGAGGCCGCTGGGTGAATAATGCAAGGGCCATGTTCCCCTCCTGTTTAATCTTGCATTGTTTTTGCCGAGAACATTTCTGCTTGCCTTCTAAGTCCTGTCATCTTTGGTTGTCATCCCGTCCCTCAAACCATCAAAACGGTATTAAATGTTGCAAAGCTGGGCAGCGAGAGAACTTTCAAAAGTCAGAATCCATTTGCTAAGCAGCCCTTGTAGAAAATGTATTCTGTCCTCGGCAGAATTTTCCTTCACGTCTTTCCACTGAGAAGTTTACTGATTTC
Source organism: Montemys delectorum (assembly GCA_019843815.1). Taxonomy (NCBI): domain Eukaryota; kingdom Metazoa; phylum Chordata; class Mammalia; order Rodentia; family Muridae; genus Montemys; species Montemys delectorum. Next base: position 1,078 of record JADRCD010172265.1, read on the forward strand.
TCCCAGTGGAATCTGCTGGAATTTATCGGTTCATGGTTGGCAGTCACAGATTAAGGTAAATGTCGATCCGTAATGACCCTCTACATGTTAGCATTTCAGTAAAGCTGGGCTTTTATGTCAAAGATATCGGAGAGGGAGCTATTACACATGACAGGGGTGATCAAGGGACTCCAGACCAAGGCAAGCATTATTAAATATTGACTAGTTCCGTGATTTATGTAGAGCTGGGGGAAAAAAGTGACTTTTTAACCATTATATATTCTTCAGCAACGAAAACCAGCCATTTATCTCCTGCCGGTAGTGAAGGACAGAGCGCCTGCATATTTTAGTGGCGGGAAAACCTAGTCTTATAAATGAGATGAACTCTTCTTCTGTGATAACATTTCGGCTTGTTAATTGCCAAAAGCAAAACAGACAAATTGGAAGCAATTACAAGGCGTGACTTAGAGAGTCCTGTGGTGTGCTTTCGACTTGGCGTTGGAGGAGCAAGGTGGGAAGTGGAGGACCGTCTTGGAGTCAGTCCCAGGAACCTCCTTTTGTTGGTTCACTGGAAGTCAAGTACAAGGATTTGGACATCTTGTCCTGTTGGCTGTCGGCAGCCAGGTGGCATTTACACAGAGAATAGGGAGGTCTGTGTTTAATTCCCTTAAGGAAGGAATGAAACGTTGATTCGTCAGTTATAGAAGAGATCCTAGAGTTACACAAGGCTGGCTGAATTGTCGGATGGCTAATCAGTTATTTCCTGGACATGATGAACAGCTCTGATGGTTGCTAAAGAAGAGGATTCCCAAGACGGGAGGAACAGGTGCCAGTACCCAGGCCATTATTTCTCAAGCTGAAACAGCCAGCTCTGTCGGCAGACACCCACCCAGGATCCTTGTTCCAAGTGGCAACTCCAGCAGTGAAGCAAAAACTTTAGAAAGCCAGGGCCACGGTTTGTAACAATGTTGGTAGCCTGTATCAGAAGAGTCTCTTTTCCTAAAGAGTCTCCATCCTTTTGTCAGATGTTATTTTCCCATGAGTTAAAATTTGAAAGGCAAAAATGAAAAGCAGATGAACATTCCAATCTGTTCTTGAATGTCGTTGCTCACGGGAAATGGAAGTGCCTAGTCTCTTCTATCATCCTCCTGTCTGTCTGTCATCTGTCTGTTTGTCTACCAAGCCATCCATGTCTCTGTCTCCGTATACTCCTCCATTACATGATTAAGTTATTCTTCCCACACATATGACTTCTCACACAGATGATGCCAAATCATGTGCTTATTTCTGGCATGTTATTTGTTTTATAGAATTTTCTTCCTTATCCTTTAGACAAGGAAATTCTAATTCCATGGAGACCGTCTGGTGCTCTTTTTATGAAGGTGGCGCTGTGTTGCCAACAGAGACATTTACACATTTGTGATATTGGGTTTTCGAGTCATTAGTAGGATGGCACTTCTTACTGGCCCTTCTAGCTCTCATTTTCTTCAGTAGACATGTACATTTCCAGCCTTTATTTTCCCATATTTTGTTACTAAGTAAAGCTTTATCTGTCTATAAATCATAGCACATGCATTTAGATGCTAATGCCACTAAGTAACTTTTAAAAGCTACTTTTAAGAAAATTCCCTGCAGCCTTCACTCTCAGATCAGTAGGATCAGAACCCTGTGCTGTCCCAGGGTGAATTTATATCTGTCTGGTAATGAGCGTTCATTCGTTGTCTATACAAAACTGTGGGCTTTGCTGCAAGCATTTGGCAAACATTGTTACAAGCATTGTTAAAGCATTGTTGCAGGTCATTGTCCCTAAAGTACAAGAGTATCGATATGTGAAAACGATGTGATTAGTTAGACTTTCCACTAGTTTTTAACTAGGTCTATAACACAAAGCATCAACATTTGGACCCAAAGGATACCTGCAAATGGGTGAGGTATGAGTGGTACACCAGCCAAGCTATTCTCAAGCTTTTGAAGCAAGAACCCAGGTGCTGGAAAGACAAACAGAACAGAATAGGTCAGGGGAAGATGTGGGAGAAAGCTGATATTCCCCGTGTTTTAATGGCCCCGACTCTAAAGACACAGCCAGAGGACAGAGCAGCACAAGCTAGTAAGAGTCACAAATTTAAGTAAAGCACTTCTTCCGCGCTAGGGAATGGACGATCTCATATATCCCACCATTTATAGGAAGATTTAGTTCTTAGAATGGCACCTGCTTTGCCTCATCCATCCCATTTTCCTGGGGTGAGCAGATGCGGTTCACTGGTCTGCAGTTAGTGTTCTATCCAAAGTCTCTCAGGAGTGAGTCCCTCACCTTGCTTAGGTGAGCCCTGACCTCCTGGAGATCAGTAGAAAAGCCCCTAGTGTTTGTGATTTGCTGCTGGGGTCATCGTGTTTACTTCAGATGTATGCATTAACAAGTTTAATTCTAGGTAACAGGTTTATAATAGCTTCATACATATTTAATTTGTACTATTTTTAAATAAAGATAATGTGTGAATTCAATAAAAAACAGCAGTAAATTGCAAGAAGTAACAGAACCTTGGCTCACATGAAATTGGCTTCAAAATGATAAGTGACTATTTAGCTACATGCATGAAAATAATCTGTGCCAAGAGTTTCGGTGGATGCTATCAGCATTGAGGTTTCCAAACATTTTCAACTCAAATATTATAAAACTATCCAATTCCCAAGATAGTAAATAGAGAGGAACTTCATGAAGAGAAAAAGATAAAGCTCTGAATTCCTTCAGGACATTTTTTTTTCCCTCTGATGCCAGCCCTCTGCCACCACCCAGCTTTCTGTGGTCCTTAGAGCGAGCCTATTTTTAGTAGACAATGGTGTGTCTTAGCCACTCATCCTGCACTTTCCCCTGAGCAGTGATTGTGGAGTCTTCTGTGAATTGTTTAGCTCTTCATTATCTTTCCTTTGAATGGCCTGGGAAGTGATCTTCAGCGCTTGATAACCTGGCAGATTGTTTTGTGTCTGAGATGTTCTAATTGCTGAGCCCTTTGTGCGCAGCAGCTCAGGATTCGTCTTCAAATACTCCTTTCTTCAAATCCCCTATTTGGTGTTGTAGTGCAGAAAAAAAGACACGAATTTGAGAAAGAGGCTATGGGTTATTGAGAAAAATAGAAAGAGTCTTGCAACATCTCCAAGGGAAATGCCTTTCGTGTAAACGTGGATGGATGACCTGGTATTTGCCATAACCTCGACTTTGGTTTCTGGAAGTTCCACTCCAGACTAGAGACAGGTAGAACACGTGAGTTTTCCGTGGTATTTCCCGTTCAGGGACACCTCTGACAAGAGAGGGGTCTTCTCTAAAGAACAAAGGCAAGAAGCAGGCTGAGACCAGGAAATGTCAGGGAAAGAGAAGGAAAGAGTGAGGACGAAATTAGCATTAACGGTGTGTTTCCCTTGCTCAGAAGAACTGACAGCCACTATACAAAAACAAACGGAAAATATTAATTTAAATGGCATTATCTCTGTATGATTATATTTAGGAATGGCTTATAGTCCCCCATTTTTCCCTTTTTTTAATGAACTAAGATTCTTTTTTTTTTTTTTTTTTTTTTTTTTTTTTAATTTTCTGCAATGGACTCTCTTGCCTTTGCAGGGAATTACACAGAATCCTGTTGAGAGTACATTTTTCTAATGGAGAATAATCAGAAAAGACTGGTATTTCAGACGCAGATGAGATGGGTGACATAGCCCTAGGATAGGTGCCCAGAGGGCCACTGGGAGAGCCTGGGGTAGATTCCTGTTTCTGCAGGGCCTCTTACAGGGTTAAACATTCTCTGTCTTTTAGGATTTGCCTGCAAGTCTTTCTCCAATGGTTGTAAACAAAAAACAAAGTACGAAGTTGCAAAATGCATACAGATTAGAATGTTTAGAGGAAGGGTGAGCCTTGTATCCCTGGAGTCAGGATAGCATGGGGATTACTGAACTGTGGGATGGCCTGGCTATTTGGGGTGATCGGGTGTCCAGTGAGGAAGAAAGATTTCTCAGCCTACAGAGCCCCTGCAAAGTGGAGCTGCCTTTCATATTTGTGGAATTTGCCTCCAGTGGAAGACAAAGGAGAGGCACATGTAGGAGTTCTTCTCTCCTCTCCTGGGCTCCAGTCAGCTCCAGAAGACAGGAGTCCCTGTGTGGTCCACATCCCTTCAAATGCTCCTGCCCTGCCCTGCTGTGACTTAACTCTGCCTGGGAGTAGCCAGTCACCAGGAAGGGGCTGTGACTACTCAAATGCTGCAAATCTCAACAAATACGAACTCAGAAAATACAGAGTGTGGGTCAAGGTTACCTAGAGAGATAACAGGGATTTTTGTACCTTCCCGTACCTTCTCTCTCTCTCTCTCTCTCTCTCTCTCTCTCTCTCTCTCTCTCTCTCTCTCTCTCTCTTTCTCTCTCCCCACACCAATAAACTTGTGTTTTTTTAAAAAAAAAATTACAAAGCGAAAGGAGATATGGGAGCATTTGTTTCCTGGGAAGGTAAAAGAAAATAATGATCCCAGGAAATTCCTTTTTCGAGTTGCAAGGAGACTGCAGGCAGGCTGGGGCAGTTCGGAAAAGGGCTGCTTTGTTTTATCGTCCCTGGGGCCTGTTTTTCACTGTGGAGGGAGCTGTGTATTTTCCAAGTCCTGCTGGCAAGCCATGCAGTACATCTGACACGCTGCCCCCAGGGAGGAACTCCAGCGAGGGGAATTGTCCCCAGGATGCAGGACAGCCTGTAACTTGGAATCCCCGTCGGAGAACTTTGTGGCTGTGTGTGTCAGTCAGTGGGAAGATAAAAGAGGCTGCTTCTTTTCAAGCAGTTTGAATTCATTTCCCCATAATGAGTTGGAGGGAAGGGCAGTCAGACTTAGCTCCACTGAGATGCTGGGGAGTGGATTTGCCAGGGAAGCCACAGGAGCAGAGGACTGCTTTCTCTGCCTGACCGCCACTGCTACCATTACTACCAAATATTGACCTGATTTCTTGTCAATCTTAGGGCTGTTTATCCTGACTCCAGGGTCTATATTTTGAGAATATAAGGTCCAATAATATACATCCCGGTCCCAGGTTTTACAATAAAAGTCTGGGCTATGACCCCCTAATACCCAGGAAAAGAAGGGGGCAGCCATGATAGTCCCTTATACAACTTCCCATCAGGGGTTGACAAGTGACAGGTGCAACTATGTATCCATTTATGGAAGACAAGTTTGACTGTATAGTTCCTTACAGAGATAGAGAAGTAAATGAGGATGCGGTAAGTGATCCATTAGCTTGTCGACACCAGGACACCAGGCCCGACCCTTCCTCCGTTACCATTTTAGGTGTTTTTATATCACTATAGGAGACATTACAAATATAGTCGCATAGCTACTATTAATTTGGAAAACAAGATCTCATGCAAAGACAGAAGAGGAAGAAAAGAAAAAGCTATTAGAGCCTTTTTGATGCCTTTCTGGAAATAAATGTAAATGTGAAAATGAAGGATTCTTAGAGGCACATTCATCTGGCTTAAAAGTAACTGTGTGATGTTTGTAAAAAATAATAATAATAAGGTCTATGTCACTTTAAATTTTTGGCTAGAGAATGTATATTTAGGGCATTTATTGACATTTCCGATTCTATATCACATCCTGGCCAATAAAGCTATTGAAACGTATTATTGGGACAGAGTCTTCCACAAGAATGGAGTTAAGCATGAATTTATCAAACTTGTTTTAGAATTCATCTCCCCTCAACCCTCATACAGCAGCTTATTGGATTTGTGTCTGATATCTAATTGGCTGTTTTCCTGACATAATGAATGAGTGTGCCTGAGACATCATGTCTATTGAGGCAACAGCATAGTGATAGTTTATGTAAATAGGCACCGCAGACCACACCCAGAGTCACAGAACTCTGTCCACAGATACCCTAGAGGGTGAGCAGGCCAGGGTCAAGTTCTCACTTGGAACTCTGCCTGACATCATCCTAGGGGAGTGTGCTCATTCTAACTCCTTCCAGGGACATTCAAATGAATCAGTGCACCCAACAAAATGCCTATGGCTTTGGCATAGTTGAAAAAATAAAATCCCTCTTTCTGTTAAAAAGGAGGAAAAACTTAAAGCATTGAGCAACCCTCAGACCTTGTTTGGGGGGTGCTTCATGTCTGTCAGTCAGCCAAGAAGCAAATGTGTTTGAAGCTACGCTGGCTCCGCTATTCATCTCTTTGGAGTGGGTCCATTTATTTTCCTATGGCATGTGGTCAGCACCCATTGAATGAAAGAGCCACATGGGTTTCTGCTATAGAGCTTTGAGGAGAGCAAGTATTGCTATGAAGTTTAATAATCTGAATGTTATAATGAGTCATTCTTCAGTATTGCCTATGAAATGATTTCAGAATGAATTGGAGAATTATGTATACAGGGAAAGAGAAAAACTTTACTGAGAAGCTTCCTCCAGGTTCTATGACACATCCCTCCTAAGGCAAGGAGTCCATTCTCTCACCCCCAGATTTCTCTTGTGAAGCTTCAGGAGTGGACATGTGTAAATAGTGACAGGCTGCTCCTCCATCTACAGCCTCACGAGAGTCATCGTCTCCTGGCTTCAGAGTCACATGAGTTTACTTAGTCCTGATGCAGAGAACAGACCACTGGCAAGCAACATGTTCATTTCAGAATGAAGTTCGTTTGCTAAATTATTAGTGACACAAAATCTAAGAGTCTTATGGAATGGTTTTTAAAAACTCAACTTTGAATAGTTTTCAGAAGTTTAGGATTTTAGTTTGTGAACATTTGACAAAAAAAAAAAAAAATCACATATTCTTCCAGTCATTTACTTTTAGAGAGATATGGAAAGAGCTTTTTTTAAAGAAATTTGAAAACACAGATTCAAATTAAATATTGATTCATTTGTCCATATGACACAATGTCATCTAGCTTGTCCTGTGAAGCTAGAGAGATGATAACAGGACTGGAGAAACAGTGGAGAACTAAGGAAGTGTAGTCCCTGTAGAGAGGGGCTTCTAATGCCACAGGAATGATGAAAATTAGCCAAACAACAACTCAAAAGAACAAGATTATAAACTTGAGGGTAGTTAAGCCAAAAGCATTCATCACTAAGATATTGCATAATAGCAAACTTAATATCCATTGAGATCAGGAAAGGTCTTTAGGCCAGTGACATTTAAGGTTACTGGAACAGATGATTAAAGGCCAGCCAAGAAGAAAAACCCATAAGGAATGTATCTGTAAGGTTTATAAGATGGATAAAAGTATGGGGTTGTGCTAATAAACAAAAGAATAGATCAACAGATAGATAGATAGCAGATAAATACAGACAGACGTAGATAGGTAGATACATGCATACATATATACATCATACATACATACATACATACATACATACATACAGTCAGTCAGTCAGACAGACATAAGTAGGTAGGTAGATAGATAGATATAGATAGATAGATATATACATACATACATAGGTAGATAGGAAGATAGAGGATACATACATATATATGTAGATATGTAGAAACAGATACACATGTATGGAGATATATAGATAGATAGATAGATAGATAGATAGATAGATAGATAGATAGATAGATAGATAGATACATGTATACATACATACATACATACATGCATACATACATACATACATACACACCTAAATAGGTAGATACATAGATACATACAAACAGACAGACAGACATAGGTAGATATATAGATAGGTAGGGAGAGACAGACAGACAGACAGACAGACTGACAGACTGACAGACAGACAGATTTGACATTTACTGTGAGCATTTCTCAGGTTTTATACCTAACCTGAGGCCATGGGAATGTCTCATCACATCATCCCATGTGCACACACCTACAATCACACACATGCACTGTGACCTAATATAAACACCCCAAAACATATTAACAACACCCTTTGCTGGGGGCTAGATTCTTGAGTATTTCCTCATATTTCCTTATGACTTCCAGCTTTTAAATTTTTCTAAATTACAAATTCAGGAATTTTTAGATAATTTATTGATTTTCATTGGCATAATGTTTTCAGGAAAAGCCACATCAATTCAGACGCCTTCTGACCATGTGCAAATACATCCATCTAGCTGTAACTGTGCTAATTTGATAGGTAAAATGAGAGATTGCTTTAGATTTATTTATTTATATTTCCTAGGCCTTAAAACTTGATCTTATATTCAAGGCAGCTTACGTATTATAGATAAGGCTTAATTGTCATTCTAACATTATATATTTTACCCAACTTATTTTTGCATGCTTATGAGATCTAAAACAGTACTCTAATTTTGGCTAGTTAGATATTTGCTTATTGTTGTGTAAAGCATATTTTCCATCTAGAGCTGGAGCATAGGTGTTGCTGGACTTGGCTAAGTACATAAGAGACTGAACCTTACAGTCACAATGCTTCTGGCTTCTGAGACACTTGTTTTCCTCCTTTATCTGTCTGACAGATCATCCGTGTGCTCAGTTAATTTGCTGGTTCTCACAGCTAAAACCTTTTCAATAGTCTCATATCTTTAAGTGAAGTTCTCCCTCGCCCTCCAGTTCATTATGCATTGTAATTGAAGATCTCAGTTCTCATATGCAGATTCTCCTGGCCACGTGTCAGATGAACTTGAACAAAATACCACAGATTTGTTTAATGGCTTCTCTCCCTAATAACTTTATTGTCGAGGAATTAAAATCTTTAGATGTGTCTCACCTGCTGAAATGTATCATCATTCCACTCATTTAAGTACTTTATATCTTCCAGTAAAGTTTTGTAATTTTCTACATAAAGAAGTCATATTTCTCCTCGAGGTTTTGTTCACATATTTTACTTTTGGTGGTTGTGTTCACTCATTTTTATTATAGTGTTAATGGATCCATTGGTGTCATAGTGGTGTTTTAGAGGCAAGCCACTCTTAACACCAGCCTCTTTGCATGTTTATAAATCTCTGGGTTAACCATATGCCTTAAAAACGCCCTCTGGGTGACTTCTTTGTGTGACGGCAGCTGGATACTACTCTAACACAGAGTGAATAGCCATTTGAATAAAAAGATTTCTAGCTCAAGTCTTTACTGCAGATATAACACATACAATTTACACATAGCCCAAACAAAGAATCTACTCAATTCTTTGTTCATGATAATTAGTTTCAGATTATTAAAATAAATCCAGTATGAGAAGATTGCAATTCATATCTATTTGTGTAGACTGAGACCACTAGAATTTTACTTTCCTAATTGTTTTAAAAGCAAAGAGTCAGATGGACACATAAAAACTATCTGTAAAAGTATGCTCCTGGTCTTCAGTGTCATAAAAATCAAGTTGGGGCTACGTAGAGTGAAGCAGAGAATGGGGACCACAGGGTAGAGAATGTCCCTGAATGTCCAGAGGTTATACATGATGATGAATAATAGAAAGATCAAGATTGTACCAGTGCACATGTATTGCTAAGAAAGCATATAGTGTCACATCTGTAGAATAGAACAGCAAGCTATAGTTACAAAGGTACCAATAGCTTACCCAGCAGCAAACAGATGCGACAGGTACAGAACAAAGGGCAACAAAATATTAACAAGATAGCAACCTGTATCTTTAGAGTGTAGATATTTTAGCTTCTTTTCCTAGTTTCTGATATACCTCTTGAGGGCACAAACACACATATACACACACAAGCGCACGTGCACATCCAAGTGCATGCATTTGTGTATGCACAGGCGTATGTGTCTGTGCAGGTACAACTAGGATCCAAAGGGAACCTCGGGTGGCATTTCTCCAGTGATATGCACTTGGTTTTTTAGGAACAGGGTCTCTCCCTGACTGCCTACCAAGTGGAGGCTTCTGCTAGCTTTGGTGTGAGCCACCATTTTTGGCTTTTTAATTTTTTTTTACCTTTCCTTATTGTATGTGTATAATTGTGTGGGTGCCTGGGTGCCATGGTTCACGTATAGAGACTGAACTCAAGTCTTCAAGACAAAAAACACACGCCTTTAACTTTGACCCATCTTGCTGCCCCATACCTGGTTTTTTTCACATGGGTTTGTGGATCAAATGTAGTTCTTTGTGCTTGCAAGGTCTTTACCCCCTGAATTATTTACTAGCCTTTAATATGCTGCTGCATTTGGCATCCACAGTGGTAAAAAATCAGGGCTATCTGTGGAAAAGAGGAGGGGCTAAGAGAAGAAGAAAGAGAGAGGAGAGGAGAGGAGAGGAGAGGAGAGGAGAGGAGAGGAGAGGAGAAAGGAGGGGAGGGGAGGGGAGGAGAGAGGGAAGAAGAAAAGAAAGGCGAGGGGAAAGAGGAGGAGGAAGGAGAGGGAAAGGAGAGATGAGGGGAGGAGAGGAGAGGGGGACAGAAGGGGAGGAGAGGAGGAGGGGAAAAGGAAGGAGAGGAAGGGAAGGGGGAGGAGGGGAGGAGGGGAAGGGAGAGGAAGGGAAGGGGAGGAGAGAAGAAGGAAAGGGAGAAGAGGAAAGGAGAGGAGAGGGGAGGGAAGGGGAGGGGAGGGGAGAGGAGGGGAGAGGGGGAAGGAGGAAGGGGAGCAGAAGGAAGGGAGAGGAGGAAGAAAAGGAGAGGAAATGAGAGAACCACAGTAACAACATTTTTAATAACAAATTTGCTCGAAGATTTTAGCTATAAGACCTTAAAACCCAAGACCTTAGGAGCCAAAGTCTATAGCTCATCATGGTAGGGGCAGTTTAGAACCACTCAGAATTCCTCTTCATTATCATCTTGTGATTAAGTGAATCCCTCTAAGTCTCCCTTTCACTTTCCCCAGTAACTGGTTCCTTTTGAGAAAAGGCCTTTAAATGCAACGTGCTGAGCAGCATTGTCTAGGAAAAAAAAATGCTCCAGTCCTATTTTGAGTGAGTAGGTGCAGGCAGATCTCACAGCATGTATGTAAAATGTGCCTTGTGCAAAATTAAGAGATAAAAGTCAATCACAAAGTATTGGTTATGCTTTATCTAACTAGATATTAAGGAACATGGGGGAGGGGCATGTTTTAGGGGTTTTGTTTGTTTGTTTGTTTGTTTTCTCCTGATTGAATGCATAGTCGATCAATGCTTTCAAGGGACAAAATTAACAACTGTTTTATGTTAGTCTACAAGCCATATTCTTTTTAATTCCCAAGACAACAATGGTATTCTATAAGTCAAATACTTGCTCCAAATCATGCAAAAAAACTACTTTTCCCAAACATCCTATTTATCCCTGGGAAAGCCCTCAACTGAGCTGCCGCCCACCAAGTTTTAAGTGAGCTACTGAACATTTACGTTAAATGGAAAAAAAAAAAAGTGTTAGATGTGTTTGGTGCCTCGCACTGCCGGCTTTGGCTCTCCCATCTCAGCTGCCTTATACATCACATAAATAAGCACAACAAACATTTACTGACCGATTCACTAATATGGTGGGCCTGCCAGTCCATCAGTGTGATGACAATTTGAAGTTGGCCTAGGAAAGCTGAAAGTATGCCATCTGTCAACCCCTGCCTTCCATCAAGTTTAGAGTGGCATATCTTCCCTGGTGTGGTGGCCAAGGGTAGTGGCTTGTAGAACTTTAATGCGACTTCTTTTTGGCTAGCTCAGCATTCTTGAAAAAATAAATAGACTTTCCAGCCTGTGATGGAAAGGGTTAAATAGCGCCAATTCATTACTGCTCACAAAAGGATTTATTTTGTTCTCATAAATCAGTTTTATTCCACATTTTTATTTTTCCCCTGGGTGAGCAACTCCAGTTGAAATCAATACAGGTGCAAGTGACACAATCAATCTAGATATTTGACTATGGATTACAGTCCTCAGCTCTGCTTTTCAGTCATTTCCTTTCTGATCGTCTCCCTGGAGAATTGCATATTCTTATTGGCATCTGTGAGTTATGGATGTGTTTAAAAAGCAGATAATTGTCGTCACCATCGTAATCACCACCGTCTACCAGCAAAGGAAGCCCCCACATGAGCAGAGACGGAAAGATGCGGACTCTGAATATCTCGCTGCCTCATTAAACTGTTGAGATCTCTCCATAGTTTTCTTCAAGTGAGGTCAAGTTTTAAAAAAATAACAGTTCTCTTTAACAAAAGCCTAGGCACTTGTAGAAACAAACTACATTCCTAGGGCTCTGTGAAGCAACTGCATAAACCTGTCCAACGGCAGAGGTGTTGTCTATTTTTAGACATTTATTTTAGAACTGTACTGCACCAACTTCTCTGCGTTAACAATGAGAAAACAGCTAAGGAACGTTAAACCTCTCTGAAGGGATCCAAGCTGGTTCTTTTCATTCTATAATTACCCAGGGTGTGAAGACACCATCTGTGGGCCTGAACAGAGAAAGAAAGACAGTCTAACTTTAAATTGCAGAACCAAATTGATTAGGTTACTGCTCGAGAGGCCAATATTTATATAGCAGACTCTCTTTGCTTTACAAACAGATTTATATCTTATGACCTTTACGTTCTCTTGGTACCGTATCATAGTTGCCGTTGTGGCTACTGGTTCATTTCTAAGCCGGTTTCTTGTACAGGTGAGTGAAAGCACTAACTAGCCTCCTTAAAAATACCTATAACAACGCAGGGTTTTGTTTCCTTCTTGGCTTCTCTTCTGAAAGCCAAAGCCAGCCGAGAGCAGCTCTGCACTCTCCTCCTGTGGTGGTGGTGATATTCTAGTGGAGCCCAGAATTCTTTCTTCTTGTCTGAAGGTCTCTGTACTCTCCTTGGATATTTGAGCTCTCCGGTACTTTGTTTTCCAGAAGTGCATGAATGCTATTAGAATGTACTTAATGTAGCAAACGAGGGGAAAAAAAATCCCACCGCTAAATAATGAGGGCTTACAATTGGTGAACCTCCTCTCGGACCTTTCGGTCATGGGTGGCGTTTTCATAGGAGACAACAGACAAACACTGAGTCTGTGAAGAGGAGGGACAGGGAATTCAGTGTCTCAGCAAGTTTGATAGAAGGCGGAGTTCTATGCACATGGTTCTCCAGGCCCAGAAAGGCATGCCAGACCACAGACACTAGAGCAGCCCCCCCCC
>JADRCD010172268.1:0-35497 GCA_019843815.1 Montemys delectorum
ATATTACCAACATATCCTAATCAATTGAAATCTAATAATATGAGGAATTAGAAATTCATTGATTGTCATCCAATGGTCTCTCTAATGTGCTAATTGGAGAAATAGGTCCAATATTGTACAATCTATATACACTTTCAGCTTGTTTGTGACAGTGTCTTGCTATGTACAACATAAAGGTCTTAAAATCTTGCTTCCCCTATCTTAGCCTCTCTATTAGTAGTATTGTTTATTTCATGTCTTTAGACTATACTATGGTTTTCAGAACAGCTTATATATTTCAAAAGTAGTTATATACCTAAAAGAAACATAGATCATTAACTAGGGAGGTTGCTTGTAAGACTGAATGCTTTGCTTGACGTTTGTAACTCTTGTATCAAGTTTGAAGAAGAGGACTTTATAAGTTACTCTTTCTTTAAGATGAATGCTTTTCCAAATTATCACAGCTAATGAACCAAATTCTTACCCTCACCCAATGTCCGTGCAACCCTCCAAGCAGAACCATTGTTCATTGAAACAGTTGGCGAATGACTTTATGGATAGACCATCTTAATACCTACACCATTTCTTAAATGAATGTAACCTGTTCTCTGTGGGCTGAGAATAAAGTCACTCACTCAAGTCAAATAGCTTTGACCATAGCAGGAAGTCTGTATCCAAAAATCAAGCCTACAATTCATTTCTTGGTGCAGCAGAACTATCAAGTCTCAGCTTAGCTAGGATGGAGGTAAAATCCTTTGGTGATGTGAAGGTCATTGAAGTATAGCCTTATTACAATGAAATCCAATGTCTAAAAATTGCTCTTATTTTGGGCTTGTACCACAGTAAGAGCCAAGATTTTAAACTCTACTAAATACGAAACAAACAAAAGGACTTTATATATTTATGTTCATTTAGGAAAATATCAGTAGTGATGTATTATTTTGAAGTATACAGTTAATATGTTTGGAGTTATTTAAAATTTATATTGAGAAAAATGTATTTTCACTATTGCTGTAGACGAGCATCTACATAAGACTGTTAAACTGATTGTTGTTTTATATCAAACAACTTTTATAATATTTATTTGTATTGTTATAATATTTTATAAATTTTAAGGAATATGACAAAAAAGAAATTATAGGTATTGAAGGGGGTGTCTGGGAGGAGTGGGGGTACAAAAGGGAAACAAGAATATGATTTAATTCTATTTACTTAAAATATGTTTTTAAATGTTAACAAATTCAGATAAATTGAAATCATGTAACTTTTCTCATCATAATGCAATAAGCTTTTTAAAAAAAAAAAAACAAAAACAAAAACAAAACAAAAAAAAAAAAAAAAACGTTTTCCAGCCCTCTAGTCTGAGGTAATGCCTATTTTTGTTGCTGAGATGTTTCTTATATTCAGCAGAATGAAGGATGCTGTTTTCTTATCCATTCTCATCATTAGTCTGTGTATTTTTATTAGGGAACTGAGTTCATTAATGTTGAGAGACATTAATGACCAGCATTTTGCTAGTGTGAGGTATTTATTGCCTGTGTTTTCTTGCATGTAGTTAGCCTCCTTCGGTTGCATTTTCCTTCTAGTTTCTGTGGGGCTAGATTTGTGTCTAGATATTGTTTAAATTTGGTTTTATTATGGAATATCTTGTTTTCTCCACCTATGGTGATTGAAGATTTTTCTTGGTATAGTAGTCTGGGCTGACATTCTTTTTTTGTTTGGTTGGTTGGTTGGTTTGGGTTGGGTTTTGGTGTCTTAGAGTCTGCAAGATATCTACTCAGACCCTTCTGGCTTTTACAGCATCTGTTGAGAAGTCAGGTGTAGTTCTGATAGGTCTGCTATTTTATGTTACTTGGCCTTTTTTCCCTTGCAGCTTTTAATATTCTTTCCTTGTTATGCACATTTAGAGTTTTATTATTATGGAGTAGGACAAATTTCTTTTCTGGTCCAATCTATTTGGTGTTTTGTAAGCTTCTTATATGTATATAGGCATATCTTTCTTTAGGTTGGGAAAACTTTCTCCTATGATTTTGTTGAAAATATTTTCTAGGCCTTGTATCTGGGAATCTTCTCCTATTTATTCCTATCATTCTTAGGTTTGGTCTTTTCATAGTGTCCCAGATTTCTTGGAGGTGTTATGCCATGAACTTTTTAGATTTAGCATTTTCTTTCATAGATGTATCAATTTCTTCCATCATATCTTCTATGCCAGAGATTTTCTTTTCTATCTCTTAGATTTTTTTTTGTTTTGTTTTTTGTTTGGTTGGTTGGTTGTTTGGTTGGTTGGTTGGTTGGTTTGGTTTTTGGTTTGTTTGTTTGTTTGTTTGTTTTTGTTTTTGTTTTGTTTTTTTTGGTTATACTATAGTTTCTGTTCTCTTCACTAGGTTTTTCATCTCCAAGGATTCCCTCATTTGTGTTTTCTTTATTGCCTCTATTTCTATTTTCAGTTCTTGAACAATTTTATTCATTTCCTTCACCTGTTTGATTTTATTTTCCTGTATTTCTTTAGGTAATTTATTCATTTCCTCTTTAGAGGAGTCCTGCTGGCATCAGGAACATCCAGCCAATACCAGGGACAACCAGATGATTAAGGAAAAATGTAAGAACACAGCCAACAAGAGCCAGGGCATTATGGCACCACCAGAGCCCAGCTATCCCGATATAGCAAGTCCTAGATATCCTAACTCGGCAGACACACAGGAAAATGACCTTAAATCCAATCTTATAAAGATGATAGAAGCCTCTAAAGACGAAATGAACAAATTACCTAAAGAAACACAGGAAAATACAATTAAACAGGTGAAGGAAATGAATAAAATTGCCTGCTATAGGATCCCATTCTCCTAACTGGACTACCTGGTTAGGCCTCAGTGGGAGAGGATGTACTTTGTCCTGCTGGGACTGGATGTTCCAGGGCAGGGTGGTACCCAGGGGTTCCCCTTCTCTATGAAGAAGAGGAGGGGGTAAAGGATAGAGGGGTTAGTGGGGGGCGGGCTGAGAGTAGAAGACAGAGGGGGGATGTGATCAGCATATAAAGGGAATAAATAAATTAACGAATGGGGAAAATCACAGAAACAAAGTTCAAACTAAAGGTGTTTGCACTCAACTTCTCATTAGCCAAATTCTAAAAGTATGTGTGGCCTGTCCAATATCATCAAACACAAAGTCAAAGGTTATGGAGGGCATGGAAACAGTGGCTCTGACAAATCCATGGGATTTAACACTTTCTTTTCTACATTTCACACAAACATAACTATTAGAACACAGTGCTAGAGGATGACACAAATACACTCGAACATACCCCAGCACAAGACCTCAGAAATGTCCACGGGGCTGACGGTCCCTAAAAACAGTACACTATTGCTTCATGGAAGTCTCTCTCTGATCCCCACTGTTAACTTAATCAGCATTTGTTCAGGCAATTCTAGCTGTGTAACAAATAAACACAAAAGGCAGCTGATAGGTCGAAGCCTACAGATTCTTGGTATCTATAAAGTCCAAAGGAAGTATGCTTCCCCCTCAGGCAGCTTTCATCTAGGAAGCTGGAGACTGTGGTTGTTGCTTTTATATTGCTGTGGCCACAATAAGTGGGAAACAACCTCAGAGAGGACAGATTGATTTGGGCTCTCTGTTTCAGTGGACTCGTTCATAACAAGTGGGGAAGACAAAGCAGTGAAGGCATACAGCAGAAGGAAACCAAAGAAGGAAAGATGGGGGTCCAGACCAATGTTTATTTAAACCGTCCAAACCCCACCCATAGAGGCTTACCTCCTTCAGTTATTCCCTACTTAAAATCTCTATGACGTCCCAAAATAGAGCCACCAACAAGGGAATCAAAAGCTCAAGCCACAAGTCTGTGGGGAGACATTTTAAATGCAAACCACAAGAAACGAATACCTCTCATCTTGTGGCTCCAACTTTAAGACATGAATTCTAAGACTGCCATGCCTAGGTACCAAACCACTGAAGAGCCTGGTGGGTGGGAATGAGTCGAGCCATAAGTTATCCAGGCCTTCAGCGGAAGTGTGGTTTCCTCTCACATTCGGTCACCTCAACTCAGATACACCAACAAACCTGGGTCTCGAGAAGCCGAGATCCGAAGACTGGGGTTAAAAGAAGAGAATTTGGACAACCGTATCAAATCCTTGTTTAGTGGTTTCCAGGGAAGAAATGTATTTAGCAACTGAAGGAAAAAAAATAAACAATCACAAAACAAACAAGCAACATATCCAAAACCAAGACACCAGAGACTAGATGGAGTCATTACCTTGTAAGACCACAAGGTGGCCCTGTAGGGCTTTGGAGTCTCCAAGTTTTGCTGTGCCGTCCTTTGCAGTGAAGCAAGATAAAAGGATTTTCCAGTAGTCTAAGCAGAGTTATAAACGGCCTTATTCTTCTAAGCCTAGCTCAAAGAATTGATCTGGGCCTGCCTCCACCTCGGGGAGCTTAGTAACTGGAGAAAAAGAGAAGTCAGTGAGGTTAAGCTGAGCATGGGGGCATGTGCTGAGAGCAGACCCCGTGTGTGGAAAGTCTGATGGCAGCTCCAGCTGGGTCCTAGAATGCTCAGTGGGCGCATACCCTCTTGCTACCTGTTTCATTTCCTGTGGAATGGATACATACTGCTACTTAATGCATTTCTCTCTGCTTCTCCAGGTGCTTTCACAAACGTCCTCCGCTCTAGTCTAACCACATCCAAGTGAGGTCCCGCTGTATGTGGCCAATGCTCTAGTCTAATCACATCCAAGTGAGGTCCCGCCTTATGTGGCCAATGCTCTAGTCTAACCACATCCAAGTGAGGTGTGGCCAGAGAAACAAAAGGACACTTAAAAGATAATTTGCCAAGCTGAGTCAAGTAAATCAATCGCCATTGCTCTGTGATGAATTTTATAAAACTTGCCAGTGTTCTAATTTCTTTGTTCCTCATTAAACACACACGCACACACACACACACACACACACACACACACACACACACACACACTCAAGGTGAGTGCTGGCCTCGCTAGACTCCCTCCCTGTACATTCACTGCAGAGATGGGGAGAACTGAGATTCAGACAGAGTAAAGCAGCCTTTCCATTTGTGGAGCAGTAAGGGATTATAATCTACATTTCTGAATTTCCTCTTAAAATAAGCTTTTTAATATTAACACTGTGACTGTCATTTGAAAAATGGGCTAACTCTCCCCACCTGCTGTCACCTACACTGTAGAGATATTTAAATTATTTTCAAGTATTTAGGGAAAAAATCTTTCCCTCTCTCCTTTTACACATTATTCTATGATTTAAGCCAATGTGAAAATTAGCCCCAACTTAAAAAATAAAATAGAGGTGGCAGACCCAGAGAGTAAGACAGTAGGCAGGCACTCCAGTGTGCCTCTGCAAGAGCACTAGGTGTTAGTGCTGTGTTCTCCAAGTGGTTCAGCTACAGAGGACTGGGGACGGGACGGGGTGGGTCAAGGGCTCTTTGTCCATCCTTCTCGATTCTTATTCCCAAGATAGGACTTAGCTCTAAACTCCCACCTCAGCCAATGGAAACCAAAAGTATCACTCATGGGGAGCTGATGAGAGGGTTCGACTGCTCTTCCAGGAGACCTGAATTTGATTCCCAGAACCTATATGTTAGCTCTCAACTATCTGTAGCTCCAGTTCCAGGAGACCCAACACCATCTTCTCACCTCAGCGGGCAATGTTTTTTGTGAACAGACATTGGTACAAAACACTCAGATACAAAATAAAATAAAATAAGATAAATCTAAAACCAGGTCTTAAAATCACTCAGAAGAAATACACAAGCACATAGTTAGATGTGGCTAATTAGGCAATAGCATGTAAATCTCGTTTTTCCATTAATTTAATAATTTACATACCAAAAATGACAGCCCCCCCCCTCTTCCCAGTCCCTCCCCCTCACACAGCCCCTCCCCTATCCCCTATTCTCAATTCCCAATCTCCCATCCCCCTTCCCCTTCACCTCTGAGAAGAGGGAAATCCCTCCTGGGGAACTAGCTCATCCTGGTACCTCAAGTCACTGCAGGATTAGGTTATAGCCTCTCCCACTGAGTCCAGACAAGACAGCTTGTCTTGTCTGCAGGCAGGCAACAGAGTCAGGGTTGAGGGACCCCGCATAGGATGCAAATCTTTGGCTTCAGATAAAGTAGAAATAAATTCACAGTTAAAATGTAGCTTTAGGACTGGAACTATAACTTGATAGTAGAGGGCTTTCTTGGCACATGTAAGACTGTAAGTGCCCCCAAAAACACACCGGGCAGCAGTGGCAGGGGGACTGGGGGAGGAGGGAGCGGATATTTTATTTCC
The DNA here is from genome assembly GCA_019843815.1 of Montemys delectorum. Taxonomy (NCBI): domain Eukaryota; kingdom Metazoa; phylum Chordata; class Mammalia; order Rodentia; family Muridae; genus Montemys; species Montemys delectorum. The sequence goes on from JADRCD010172268.1 coordinate 6,295, forward strand.
TATGTGATTTCCAGATCCTGTGATACTTACCAATGCTTTGCACATAACATAAGTAGACCGCGTTAGAAGGTAGAAGTAATACCAGATCCTGGGGACCTATTCCTTAGCAATAGCTCTACATATATGATTGTTTTCATCCTCACACTGATTCCGCAATCAGGGAACCGTTTAGCACCGTTTTCCAGGTGGTCCTTGACAAAGTTAGAAACTCTGCAAAGTGGCATCAGTAGAGAAAAGCAAAAACAGAGCCCGGCCGTGGCCCACTGGAGTGTGGCCACACACGTTTGTACAGTAGATGCCACAGCTGCTGCTACTTCATCACTTCTCATTGCTGTCTAACGCACTCTCTGCACTTGGTGTGTGGCAACCTACAAACTGATAGAGGAACCGTCTCTGCTCAGACTCTCAGAGACGATAATAATTGAAGCCGTGCTGCCTCACTTCCTGTTTCCTCCCCACCATTGTGCAGACAAGAATGGCTTTTCTTACAATGTTCTGGCAGCAACCCATGACCGGGGCCTGTGCCAATACGATTCAGATTCCATCTGTGTTCTGGGCTAGTGTTCAAACGTGTCCTGAGTCTCTCTGAGCCACTTTATTCCCCAGAACTGCTTTGAAATCCTGTCGTTAAGGACAGAATTAAGAGATCGAATTCTGAGCAGCACTGGGCACCCAGAACTTGGAAGCCCTGAGACTTCCAAGCACAAAGCTGACCACCCAGTATCCAGCCCTCGGGGGAGGCCTGCTCTGCTCCAGAAGAACTAGACAGAGACTTCTGAGCTTGCTGAGAGGGGTGCCTCATTCCTGCCCAACAGCCCCAGCCCTTTGTGTGGGGTTTGTTTTGTCTTCTAGGGCAAAAGCTCATCCCTTAGGCACTCCTTTACAAGCCAGCTCATCTGAAGGGACCAGTTAGTCACGGATTCCAAGTCATTAAGGAGAGACAGCATGTTTTTAGTAACAGAGCTTCCCCCAGACTTTTAAATCCTAAGAGGAATACCGCATGGCATCTAGTTCTTCTGTCTGGATGTGGTAGAAAGGGACTGGGAAGTTCGAGGCTCTTTTTGAGCTCTCTGATCGAGTCTCTTTGGACATCAGGGGCACTCATAATACTATTCAAAGTCGACCTTTATAGAACACTGGATACTAAGGCCCTTTCAAATCTCCATGGTGTCATCGTTGCCATTTGACAGAACAAGGAGTTTTAGTCCAGTCTAGGTATGCCTAAGGACATACCTCTGTGGAATCCAGTGGTTACAGAATAGCTAGTTAGGAAACAGATATGAGATAGCTTTTAAAGAGGTCTCCCTCATCTCCAGAGTCCTGTGCTGGTTTGTGCTCAATTTTCACTATAAGTGGCTAGATACCTACAACATCAACACTCAGATCCCTTTACCAGAGTAGCTACACACACACACACACACACACACACACACACACACACACACAGAGTAGAGGACTCTTAGTAATAGGCATTGACAGGCTCAAGTCGTCGGAAACAGGAAGTAAACTGCAATGACCTAGGACCAAGGAACCTGAGAACCCAGGGAAAGGATGTAAAAGAAAAATCAGATGACTCCATTAGACCCCAGAAATGAAGAACAACACTAGTGGTTCTTCGTCTTAGTGGTGTCAGGTTTCAGAGTCTAGCCTGGCCCAGTACACCTTAGAGCTGGAGGCAGATTGATTTTTCCACAACACACTGCAGAGCCTCTGTAGCAAATGGAAGCCACAGCACGAGCAGCTCTGCTTTGCTGGGTGTACAAGTTTACCAAGGTGATTCACTGGCTATCACTAGCTATGGAATTACTTTTCCTGACGTCTATGAAAATACTGTTTAAAAGTATTGGCTGCATCACTAGTGGTAACTCAGGCAGGATGGCTAGTTAGGAAACAGAGATCTCATATGGCTTTTAAAGGGGCCCACCCTCATCTCCAGAATCCCATGCTGGTTAATGCTCAGTTTTCAACATAACTGGCCAGACATCTGCAAGAACTATATTCCTCATTCTGAGAAACTTCACAAGCAGAGTTGCCTACAAAGAGCTGCTGAACTATGCATAAGTTCAAACTCCCTGTGGTCTACAGGTTAGTAAGGATCCCTTTGGTGACTATTCTATGTCTACTTGTGCACAGCCTACACAGCATATCAAGAGTCTTTCCAAGCACATGATTCTGTGGCTAGGAAAAGGAAATTTACCAGCAAATGCATGCTTTCCCTAGCATCTAAACTAATTAAGTAGCTTGAAAATACACAAATCACATACCTGGCTACTGTTGGGTCATGTGGGTAATTTCCTGTCTTACACCTGCACTTGACTTTCTCAAGTGTATCAATAAACAACTTTGCTTCACTCTGATTCATTCTGAAAATCTTCCCTATGGCAGATATCATCAAGGACCTGGGTGTGCCTTCAGGATGAGAGCTCCCTGAAGCCCCAATCCCCATGCTGGCAATGCTGCATTGCAGTTGTATCACAGTAACTAAGAAGCCATGGCCTGAGTCTTACCTTCCGCTCATCTCATTGACTTTTGTCTTAGGGTTCTATTGCTGTGAAGAGACACCATGACCACAGCAACTGTGGGAAAACATTTCACTGGGGCTGGCTTACAGTTTCAGAGCTTTAGTCCATTATTGTCATGGAAAGATGCATGGCAGCATCCAGGCAGATACAGTGCTGGAGAAGGAGCCGTAGGCAGCAGAAGGAGACTGCCCCACTACACCTAGATTAAACATATGAGAGCTGAAAGTCCACCTCCACAGTGACCCACTTCCTTCAACAAGGATACACGTGCTCCAGCAAAGCCACATTTCTTAATAGTGCCACTCTTTATGAACCTATAGGGGCAATTTTTTATTCAAACCACAGCTATGAATGATTGTGATACATGATTCTATGCAATCCAGTGATTCATGACAAACAGTAATCATAGCACACTTACCAGACTCTCCACCCAAATTCTAGGCTCTCTTGAATGGAACTTCCCAATTCCTTCCTTTGGGTTATGTAAGTGTTTGGGGTATATACTCCAACAAGGTTCTGAAATACTCTTGAGAGAAGAAAAGGCATTAAGGGACAGATACTGACGTAGATTTGGTAGCTTAAATGGTTAATTAATTGAACATACTAGAAACTTAGTCTTTGAAACTTCAGGAATTGTCCTTGCAGATAGATATATTATACCTCTGGCCCCACGTGCCTTCTCTCTAGGTTCTGTCTTGCATATCTTTTATGTAGGTAGAGCAAAGGAATTTTTCTGGTCAATGTGAACTGTCTATTTATTTCTGAGTATTAGCAAAATTACTTATGGTTTAAAAGTTGGATGTTTTTATTATTATTACTTTTAACATTTTACAGTCCAGTCACTAGTCAAACCTCCTGGTCTGCCCTCCCACAGTTCCTCATACCATCCCTTCTCCCCCCCTGCTTCAAAGAGAATGTTCTTCCCACTCCCCATCCCATGCCAGGCCTCCCCACTTCCTAGGACCTCAAGTCTCTCCATGTTAGGCTCATCTTCTCCCACTGAGGCCAGACCAGGCAGACCACTGCTGTATATGTCGGAAGGCCTTGGAACGGCTCGTATGTGCTGCCTGGTTGGTGGTTCAGTGTACAAGGGATCTCAGGAGTCTGTAGTTGAGACTGCTGGTCTTCCTATGGGGTTGTCCTCCTCCTCAGCTTCTTCCCACCTTTCCGTAATTCAACCACAGAGATCCCCGACTTCAGTCCAATGGTTGGGTGTAAGTATCTGCATCTGTTGCAGTCAGCTCCCTGTTGAGCCTCTTGGAGGGCAGCCATGCTAGGCTCCTGTCTGTAAGCACCCCATTATCATCAATAACAGTGTCAGGCCTTGGAGCCTTCCCTTGAGATGGATCCCAAATTTGGGCCAGTCAGGGGACAGGAACAATTCAGGGTCAGAGTTTTTGACTGTGGGATGGCAACCCCAACCCTCCAGTTGATGCTTTGTCTTTCTACTGGAAGTGGACTCTATGAGTTCCCTCTCTCCACTGTTAAGCATTTCATCTAAGGTCCTTCCCTTTGAGTCCTAAGAATCTCTCACCTCCCAGTTCTCTGGTACTTTCTAGAAGATCCCCCCACTTCCCTCTTCCCACCTCCCAAGGTTGCATATTTCCCTTCATTCTGCTGGCCCTCAGGGCTTCTCTACTGTTTCCACTCCTATACCTGATCATGTTCCCCTCTTCTCCTCCCTCTCCCCTTGATTTGGAATAGCCCAAGTCAACCTTTCAGCACTGGATAAATTCTGTCACTACATAAAGAAATTGCAGATGGAAGAGAGGTTTAACTTGGATGAAGCTAAATTCATGCTCAGAAGGCAAGTGCCCTGTTGAATAAACAAAACTGGCCCAGTTACAGGAGCAAGAAGTAGTTCTTGCTCACACTGGCCAGTTTGGACCAACTGCATCAAATCTCTGCAAATGACTGCTATACCCATCCTCTCTTCTCCATAGGACTTATGGCCATCCTTGAATTTTCAATAGCACACTAGGCACATTCCTTTCTCCATCTTTCCCAACATCACACCCTTAGCACTTAGCAGTACCTATTCTCAGAAGGTAGCTTAATAAAAATGTAGAAAATGAGAGACAGTATAGTACAGCTCTTTGAGGTTTCCATAACACATTTCCTAAGATAATGACCCTGGGATCTCATTTATACCTTACCTTACCTTACCTTTAAATCTTATTATTCTGGCTTAGAATTATGTATTATTGTCCCATCTGTCCTACTAAGTCGAAAGCCACAGAAGTTAGAAACCACATCATTCTTAGCTATTGAGCTTCATGTCTGGCACACAATGGAATGCACACGAACACTCTAAACGACCTTTGAGTGAGCAAGTAAATTTATGTATTATGGACAACTCTTCTCACCTCATCAGAAACATTCTACCTGCAAGGGATCCTTTAAACATGTACAAGAAGTGTGCCCAGATTGTACATGTCATAAGGAGCATCCTTGTGCAAAGACATAAAGAGAGAGCCATGGGGTCTGACAATTCTTTATTCCTATTTTCTACCCTGAGAAAAATAAGCTATTTTCACATCATTGGCAAGAAAAGAAACAGAACCATAATGTTTTTAACCCCACTGATTTTGAACTTAACCAAAACTTATTTTTTTAATTATGTAATTATTTATTACACTTTTAGAATTCTTTATTTTGTGTATATGAACATTTGCCTGCAAGTATATATATATATCACTTTGTAATTACTTCGATTTCTTGGACCTTAAAGATAATTGTGAGCTATGGTGTAGATGCTGGGAAATGTATACTCAGGCCTTCTACAGGAGCAAAAGGTGTTCTTTGTTTTTTTGTTTTTTTTTTTAATTAGATGTTTTCTTTATTTGCATGTAAATTTCTCCTTTACCAGTTTCCCCTCAAAGAACAAACAAACAAAAACAACAAAAACAAACACCTTTTGGCTCCCCCCTCCCCATGCCTGCCACCCCACCCTCTCCCACTTATTGGCCCTGACATTCCCCTACACTGGGGCACAAAACCTTCACAGGGCCGAGGTCCTCTCCTCCTATTGATGATCGAATTTGCAATCCTCTACTGTACACATGCTGCCAGAACATTCAGTCCCACCATGTATAGTTCTTGGTTGGTGGTTGGGTCCCTGGGAGCTCTGAGGGTACTAGTTAGTTCATATTGTTGTTTGTCCTAAGGGGCTGCAAACCCTTCAGCTCCATAGATCCTTTCTCTAACTCCTTCATTGGGGACCGTGTACTCAGTTCAATGAATGACATCTGTATTAGTCAGGTATTGTCAGAGCTTCTCAGGAGATAGCTATATTTAGGCTGGCTTGTCCTTCCTTCAGTCTCTGCTCCATAGTTAATCTCTGCCACTCCTTCCGTGGGTATTTCTTTCCCCTTTTTAAGAAGGAATGAAATGTCCATCTTTTGGTCTTCCTTCTTCTTAAGTTTCTTGTCGTTTGTGGGTTGTTCTTCCTGCATTCCAAACTTCTGGGCTAATAACCACTTATCAGAGAATGCATACCATGTGTGTTCTTTACTGATTGGGTTACCTCACTCAGGATGATATTCTCCAGATCCATCCATTTCCCTAAGAATTTCATAAATTCATTGTTTTTAATAGCTGAGTAGTACTCCATTGTGTAGATGTACCACAGTTTCTGTGTCCATTCCTCTGTTGATAACCAAAACTTATTTATGAAAAAATGGAAGATCTTGTGTTAGGTAGGATTAATAAAAATTATCCATTTGATTCTGCCAGTGCTCAGAGTTTATTACACCTAGTATAAAATAAAATAAATATAACATGTTTGTGTAAGTCTTTTGTAAGCACAAAAACTTACATGGTACAATAAATTGGATTAATTTTTATGCATCGAGTCATCATGATCTGCATTTCCCGGTTTTTCTAAGGCTTTTATATCAACACACTTAAAATTGGATGACTTGAAATCTTAGAAATGTATTCTCTTCCAGTTCTGAATGCTGCACATCTGAATTTAAAGTTTGGGCAGGGCCATGCTCTCTAACTGCTCCATGATTTCCGGTGTCTGCTGTGGCTAGTCACCCTTGGTGCTTCTTAATTAGTAGAGGCATCACTCCACATACATGGCTGTATTTTTCCTGACTCTTCACAGCATCTTCTCTCTCTCTCTCTCTCTCTCTCTCTCTCTCTCTCTCTCTCTCTCTCCCTCCCTCTTTCTCTCTCAGTCTCTGTGTGTATGTGTGTGTGTATATGTATGTGTGTGTTTGTAAATTTCCCTTTCATACATACACAAGCCATAGTGGATTAGCTCCTACCCTAATGGCCTCATTTTATGTTTATATCTATGTAATTGCCCTGCATCCAATAGAGGCAGATTTCTTCAACATATCTTCTAAAGAATAATTTTTAGATTTATACCCATAAAATTTTTATTGCTAATAACTGAATGGAAAAATGAAACTATTCATATCACTCACTTATCAGATAACCTTTCTTTGTAACATTTCCTTGATTTTTTTTTGATATATTCTTCATTCCCACATTGACAAGGGACAAATTATTCCATATGCTTATGTCAGAGGTACACATCTCAACTTCAGATTCACTGTAGGAAAAGAAGAGCGTCTTATTTGATGAAATATCAGAGGAAAGTTCTGTCCATACCATTCAGATAGGGTACTAATTGAAAGCATATCACCAATGTCCCTTCTGCCTGCCTCAAATGTGCTACTCCAGGCAAAATCCCTGTGCCTTTGTATTCTCTACAATTATTCATATGGTTGTCACATCCACACACAATTCCTTCCACAAGTTGATTCCTACAAAAAAGGGGGGGCGGATTCTTTTTGCACAGTATTTCCTCAACAAATGCTATTTTACAGGTCTCAGAGAAAGCTCAAATGAGAGAATGAGTAGGAAGTCTCTTTCTTGACTATACAATTCATGCAGAACTCATGAGTCATTCATTGCTGCTGTCTGCTTCCAACAGCAATAGGACTGCAGAGGTCCCCAGGGAGGGAAGGAAAAGAATGACAACTACCTTTAAAGGTCTAATAATTGCTACAAGGTAATCTTAAAAACTGGACAAAAGATTTGAGAACAAGTGCTTAGTTAATTCAAGAAATTCTTAAGAGAGGGTGACATTGATGCAGAAAAGGAAGCAAAGAAATCAGGACAGTGTATTCTAGGATTGAGTGGAGCAGGAGGAAACTCACAGACATGGAGCAGCCAAGCAATTGTAATCACTATTAGCTTTCTTAAACACACATTCCCTTAGGGAACTCATGGGTAAGGCTAGAAAGGATGGCAGAAGCCATACTTAAAAGCGAACAAAGATTTTGAAGTTGACCATGGAAGCAATAGGAAGTCATTCAAAAATGTTCAGGAAAGTAGTTACAGCCGGGATGCTTTCTCTAAATCTCACCTTAACAAAGAACAGAAAAGATGGACTAGAGGGCTGCAAGCCCAAAGACAAAATAAAATAAAATAAAATAAAATAAAATAAAATAAAATCACTAAGAGAGCAATGAAGTAGGCCAGATGATAAGTACTAAGGGTTCAAACTAAGGAAGTGTCACTAACAAAAGAAAGGAGGAAACAGAGACATGCTAGAATTATGAAGTAAGTATCTTTCAAGCTGAAGACCTGACCCACTAATTATTGTCAAGTCATTCTAGCAACTAGACCACCAAGAACGAGCTATGACTTCAGTCTAAGGACCAATAGCAATATTTAGGGATAATCTGAGAATAAAGTATCAGTGTCTTAAGCTCCTTGGAAAGAGTCTAAGCTTTGGGGTTTTTTGTTTGTTTTTTAAGTCATTTGCTGAAATAGAGAAATGCATCATAGTATAGACAATGGCCTAGTAACACTTCAGTTCTTACATATGAGAATATATAAACATGAATTTATGTGTATGTGATATAGGTATATTGAGCATGATGTCAAACCATGAACAAAATTATTTATATTAACTCAGTAGGCCTTAGAAGTCATTTGGATGGATGGAAGAGGCTACAAGAACTCGGGGTAATGCCCATGACTAGTCAGTTTGGGCATTCATTCAATTTCAAGCATAGAGTTTGGGAGCTAAGGAGCCCCAGGTCATACTATCTGGAGAGTATGTAGGTAACTGTCTAGTATGGAAGGGAAAAGCTACAAATACAGAGCTGGATCAGAGTGAAATTCATCAGAACATACAGAATGGGCAGTGTTTGGAAAGCCACCATCTCCCAAGAAGAGTATAAGAAGTGTAAAGAACAAAGGGCAGACAAAAGAACTCTGGAGAACACTAAGGAGCTCAGTGAGGAGAGAAAACAGGGGCACAAGGTCAAACAAAAGAAAATGAGATCCCACAATCACATGTTTAGGAAAATGCAGCACCTTTGAGCAGATGTAGAATAGAAGGCAAGGAAACTGGTTTCTGGCTAGACTTCAGTGGGAGCAGTGCTTGGGGAGTGATGGGCAGAGTGTGCTATGGGTTTAGGGATCTCTCAGTATGTGCAATTTGCAGTCTTAAACCTGTGCATCTCCAGAAAACTAGAATGTTGATCACCCTAGATTCAAAATAATAAACTTTGAAATTACCAGTGAGGTTGTGGTAAACACTGTAGGCTCTTCCCCAAGAGACTTGACTCAAGAGAAGATGATAAATTGGCACTTAGAGGGAAATGGTTGAAAGTTAAGATTTTCACTCAACTATTTGCCCTCCCCCTTGTAATTTTCTAACTTATGCTCAACACTTATTTCCAGACTGTGAGGGGAAAATGAGGTAATAGCAAGGTTAATGATATAGAATACAAATAATGAATGGAACAATGTTGTCTCATGGAGCAGGGGCAGACAGGATCCTGGACCACAAGAGGAGGACGAAGTCCTAATAATTGCAGATAGAATTTTAAAGTGTTATGGGGTAGGGGGAGATAGAACAAAGGGCCTCTATCTTGTCAGGACCCAATAGTGTCGTGAGGGGTATGTGGCAGCCTGAATGAAGATGGACAAGAGTTGGGGCATTGTGAAATTACTGGATGACACTTAGAACTCATTCCTAAGATGATGAATGACAAGCTGAAGAGACAATAAAGAATAAGTGTTCTGCACATAGTATCCCAAGCTTGTCTAGCCATGCATTTACAACTACATTATACTCCTGGTCTTGAGAAATATCTATTACTGCACTTAAAAATAATTCTTTATGAATATTTCTGTGGCTATGCAAGAGATGAAATAGAGATTTGAAATGACTGAAAGGACACATGTCCAGTTTTGGCAGGAACACTATGAGTATCATTTACTGTACTACAGTGAGTGACATAGTCAGATGCAGACAAACTCAGATTGGAAGGGAACACGGGAAAAAAAGAGGAATAAGGGATGAGGAAATGGAGGTGAGGGTGGTATGCTATGTCAGCATCCAGTTCACAGAATCCTGGATAACAAGATGGCTTAACATAATTTGAAGCCTACACTACCAAATACTGTCCCCTTCCTGTTGTGGGCTTTAATAATCCTCTATGACAGATTGTTCTCCACTTTGCCAATGGGAAAACCACAATTCAATACAGTAACTGGACCACAGATGGTAAATAAACAATAAAAAGGTAAAGCTAAGTTAACTTTTTTTTATTATTTATCAATGATAATAAGGAAAAATAACATCTAAATTCAGACCTCTATCAAAGTTAAATATGATATATGTAAAATAAGATAATAAATAAATAAGGTTAACGTGAAAATGCTGGACACTCCACAGGCACTGAGTTTATATTTGTCTAACATAATTTTCAGCTAGTAGTAATTTCACCTCTTAGGGCACATGTGACAATGATAATAGATTTTATTATCACAACCAGCAGAGTACCACTGGCATCTAATGGACAAGTCTGGCCAGGCTGCTGAACCTTCAGCCATACACAGGACTGTCTGCAAAGTAAAGAACTGTGGTGCTCAAAATTTCAACAGTACTAAGAGTCAGGAACCTCTGCTCCTGGCATTGTGTAAGGGCCAGGAGCCCATGAATGCAAGTCTTAGTCAAACCTCACAAATGACAGGCAGGTCTTGATGTCCCAATACTCTTAGATTTGGACTTGCCACTTGCTTTCAATAAATTGGGGTTGTTTTGCCTGTCTGAGCCTCAGCTTTCAAAGGAGCAACTGGCAACTGCCCCCACCACCACCCCCGGGAAGATCAGTAAATGGATGCTTTGCTCAGCGCCTGGCACATAGAAACATGTGTTGGTATTCTTCTCATGAACAGAAGGCATAACAAACAAGGTACTGGCCAGAGAGATCTTCTTTTTACTAAACTGGGTAAGAAGGAAGAAAAAAATTAAGAAACACTACATTGACAGTAAACCCTAGGAACAGTCACAGTGTTAAATGTTTGGCTGTGAAATTCTACCCTGGATTATTGTCCCAGTAAACCAGCATAAATTATGTGGCTGTTGGGTAATGTGCCATTAGCACAATGAAATTAATCACTTTTTTACCACTGTGAAGAAATTCAACTAGCTGCCAGGTTTCTAGAGTCACAAAATTCTTTTCATGGTTACTACTCATTTCTCTCAGAAGAAAGCAATCTGGTAATAGCATTTGAAGCCATGCCTACCATTGCTTCATACATGTTTCTTCAAAAAAAAAAAAAACCTTTCCCAAAATCTACAGCAGTGGTTTTGATTTTCACAGACATAGGCTCTGGCTTTTTCATCCCTTGCAGCCACACTGGTTTTTTCTTTCTTTCTCCATGTAGATATTCAGTCTATTTTGGCTGCCTTACAAGAAGCAGCAATCAAGTCTACAGATAACCCCCCCCACACTCCGTTTCTGAGTTTCTGAGTGTTGGTCTCTTCTTGCTTTCTCACCTGTGTGTCTGGACCCAACAGCCTCCTTTCTTGCGTCCAGCTGCTCGCTTCCCACCTAGACTTTCCTCAACTCTGACCCTCGCTCATCCCAAAGGTGCTGTGAATCCTGTGAGCCACATTCACTACTGGTTCAACTTTTTCTCTGACTTTCCCCCTCCAAGTCTCCATCTAGGTTATAAAAAGAGTGGAAAATCTCCTTTGGAAACATTATACCCTCCATCGTTCCCTATCATGGTGAGGTAGAGGAGTGAGGAAGATCAGGGATGTTGGGGCGGGGAGCAAGGATTTGGGACACAAGGGTGTGGCTGAAACAGGATGATGACGTTGCCCAGCTATCATAACGCCTCAAACAAACAAAATGAGAATAACGTGTCGCACGGTTTTCACGCCGAAGCCATGCATGTGCTTATAAAAAGACATAGCCACTCGCAGGTCCAAGCAGTCCAACAGTTTCAAGACATTTTGTATATTTTACTTCCGAGTCACCCAAACAGCTACCACGTGAGAAGTGGGGAAATGCTGTCAGCCTGCTATAATAAGGAAACTTAAAATCAAAGAGGTTATAACCTGTCTCCTTACCCTTTCCCAAGAAAACGGCTGGGAAAGGGGAAGACAGAAATGGGACGCTAGCTATGTCGCTCCTTTCCTCTTAACTCAGAGATGTGGAAGAAGGCAGAGATGAGCACCAACTCAGAGATTTGGAGAAGCACCGATGAGAGGCTAGAGCCACGGGGTAAGGTATGCACGGGTAACAGAAGAAAGAGATGGGAAAATTGGTAGGGGAGGGGTACTCTTAAGAAGGAAAGAACAGTCAGACTCAGAACGGGTTCTAGTGTGTTTAAAGCCTTGGGTTTAATATCCTACATCGTGAAAAAGTATCTGTAATGGCACAGTCAGTTTCCTGTCCTACCCCACCCTACTCCAAAAACAAAAACCAAGGAAGGCAAAGCGGGAAAGAAGGGAGGCCTGGGACATGACCTTGCCAGCACCCAGCCCTCACCACCACCACCACCCCCGCCCCCGCCCGCAGCGTCCACCTAGCAAAACTAAGAAATCTGCGAAAACACTAGGAAAACACTCAACTCAATGACCATACCTCTGGTCCATTTCTTTCAATATAGGCTTTAATTCATAATGTAGTCAGGGGAGTCAGGGGAGGACACCACGCAGCTGTTTGAAGGAGGTAATGACATTATACACACTGACCTTGGCTGAACTGAGATGAGACAGGTGGCTACAAAAACTCTGTCTTACTCTTGACCCTTGATCATCCCACCCAAATCCTGTCTCTGGCTTTTTAAATTGGTCTGTCCAAGTAAGAATCTATCAGTCACTTAGAAAGAAAGAAAAGAAAATCTGAGACTGTGATTAAAACAATCCCCAACTCCTCTTCATCTCTTTTCCTCAAGATCCTTTATTAAATGGATCGAGGGTTTTTGTTTTTTTGTTTGTTTTTTTAAATCCCATTTCGTCTTCACTTGCGTTCTCCCACCGTTCTCTCCATTCAGAAAAGACCCACGGTGGCAAGCAGCCCACAGTAGTCATTAGGGAAGGAACGTGTTCCTCCTCGCAGTCAGTCTGGATGCGCTCCCTCCTCCCCAGAAGCCCCTTCCCAGATGCCGTCTGCTCTCCAGAGGCTCGGGTAAACCGCGCGGCTGTAGCCCGCGCTGTAATCGTAGGACACCTGATGGGGAGGCGGCAGCGCACAATCTGGGAAGAAGGGAGTGAAAGAGGCCAAGGCTGGTGCGTCCTCCCCACCTGGAGAGTCCAAGGCTGTGGGGTACAGGAGGCGCACAGGCTCGTTCAAGGTCACGCCGCCGCGAACGCCAGCCAGAGGAGGCTTCTTGGTCTGAGGACAGCTCGGGGTGTTCCAGGGCTCGGGGTATAGTAGGTTCCCCACCATCGCCGGCTGCTCAAAGGGACCGGACTCCAGCTCCAGGGGTCCCCGTAGGACCGTGGCTCCGGCGGGGAACGGGTCGAGAGGGTCCGCGGCCAGCAAGACACCGGAATCGTTGCCACTGCCGAAGTCCGGCGCCAGCAACTCAAAGAACTCCACGGCCTCAGCCCCTTTCTCCAGGTCACCCAGGCTCACGCCCTGGCCCGAGGGGCCGCCGCCGGCGCCGCCGCAGCCAACCCGGGATGGCTCAGTGAAGAAGGACGGGGGCAGGTTTCGGGCACGCAGCGGGACCTTCCTGGTGCCGGGAGCCACGGAGCTCGCCACGGCGCCCGCCCCGTCTCCCGCAGCGCTTGCTGCCCCGAGGCCCGGCACAGACAACGCCTCCGCACCGCCGGACGTCTCTGCGCCCCCGGGGACGTGGCGCAGAGAGTCGAAAAGGGCAGCCAGGCTCCGGCTCTGCAGGCTGGCGGCAGCTGCAGCCTGGGTCGCCTCCCTCCGCGGGGCAGCCTTACAGTGCGCCGGGGTCGCGACGGTCGGGGCTCCCGGTGGCCGTTTGGCTGGAGCGTCTGCGGCGCTCGGGGACGGCGGTCTCGGAGGTGCGGTGCCCATGAGGCCACTGCAGCGCTTGATCTGCTTCTGCAAGTACTTGCGGTGATTCACTTTCCGCTTGGACTTGCCTGGCTTGTCCAGCGCCAGCTTGATGTTGCTGGACGCCGAGTCTATGAAGCTGAGCAGGTCGCGGGTGGCCTCGCGCACGTCCCCGCCCTCGGTCCCCGACAGCAGCGCTCCCGCGGACGCCCCGCTCTCATCGTCTTCGAAACAGCAGCCCTTGTCCAGACTTCCGAAGGCGCTCACCAGCCCGTCCGCGGAGCCTCCGAAACCGAAGGGTATGAAGGGGTGCGAGCTGAGCAGCGCCGCCTGCACCGCCATCGCCGCGGCTCCCGGGCGGTCCGCAGCGCGGCCCGTGCGCACTCGGCCCACTCCTGCCCAGGCGCGGCGCTGTCTGCTCGCTCCGACCCAGGCGCTCGGCTCAGCCTCCCGGGGGAGCTCATTAGATCTTGTAAGCCAGGGGCGGAGGGAGAGAGCGCAGGGCGACCGCCCCGGTAGCGGAGGGGTGGGGCTTACGTAGCCAGGCTTTGGTTGTAGGCATAAAGGGGGCGGGAAACTTGGGCTTTTCTTGTTTTCTGAGCTTTCTCAGACCTTAACCCTTTCCTTTCCCTGTGCCCCGGGGCATTTGTTTTGACTGGCCTCCATCGCCAGGGGTGAGGAGAAGGCCCGTGTTTCAACCCCAGCTAGGCTCCTGTAAAACCACGCCCTGGACACTGTCCCTAAGCGAGTTCACAAATCTGGGTTTCAACTCCAGTTCTGAAAGCAGTGAGGTCCACCATCTACCAGCTCCTGGATGATCGCACTGTACCAGTCATTGCCCAAACTTTATGACATTTAATTCTATCTAACAGCCTCATGAACTACTTATTTTGTTACCATTCAACAAAAGAAACTAGACTTCTGAGAAGTTCAGAGAATTGATCATAGCCACGTCTAGCCCAGTCATACAAGAACGCCATTCCCAAACTGATTAGTCTGTATTTTCTTGGCCCTGTTTTTCTGAATACAGGAGGAAAATTATGTTTCTTCAAAGTCTACTTCTGATCCTAAGATTCTGATCAGTTTCCCCAGGACTCTCAAGTCTGATGTTCTTTCTTCTACTGCTTAATTGGTAGAAATTACTAGCTTAAAGTTAAGTTGAAGCCAGCCCTTGGCCCAAAGGTCAAATAAGAAAAAAGCCAGTCTCCCTGAGCCAGTTCTGGATGGGAGAGAACTGCCCCAAGTGTATGGGCAGCTCTGGCCTTTTAGGCTTTCCTCAGTCCTACTTCTGAAGCGACGTAGATTGTCCTCCACGCAGTTCCGCTGTATTTGAATGATCACCTTCAAGTTTCCTAGAGCACTTTTAAACCAGACATTCATTCTTCTTCTTAGGACTGAGAAGATGAACAACATGGTCCATTGTGTAAGGTCGTTGAAAAAAGACTTGGTCCTGGTTTAATTTAAGCCTTATCAGTAAACAGCCTGGGACTGAAATCCTTGCTCTGTTGGGTCCATGGCTTTGGATACACCATCCTGCCATGCTCTGCTTTGGTTAGCTTTTTTATGTTATACACAGATGAGACTGTCCACGTCACTGGGCATATAGAAGAGACTTTTTTTTTTTTTACTATAAAAGAAGAGACCCTCAGAGATGGCTGCACTCCTTGATAAAGTCTCCCCCATCACAGTATTCATGAGGATTAGCTGATGCCACAAAGGAAAAGCCCTGTGCACACAACAAAGCTCTCTTAGTTATCATGGTGCAGGTCACTAAAGAGGTACAGACCCTGTCTTCTAAAAGTCTTCTCTTCAAGACCCATTTTCCTGCAGCTATAACAGAACCACACTGGAGCGTGTGTCCCTACCAAAGAAGACAGGTTTTATTTAAGCGATGGGGATAGATACCTACTCAAACACATAAAGCTGAATCAAACTTTGTTTTAACTCAAGTTGGCTCATTGTCATGTACCTTTCACTCAGGTTCAAAGATGTCCAGTATCATTTAGTCACAAAGAGTCCAATAGGGATGCCAAGAGTTTAATTAGAAATGGCCAGCAACCAACTACACAAGATTTCTACACTTGAAATTCTACCAATCATATTTAAAATAAATAAACTATAAATATTCATCTATAAAACTCCTTTTTCAATTCTAGATAGTTGAGCTTCTGCACTTCCAAGTTAATTTACTGATTAATATTTCTTTGGAAGTTGGAAGTGTCCTTGGGCCACTCAACTTGTTTTCTGTATCATTTCCATTCCTAGTCTGAGAAATGAGAATAGTCATAGCTATTCTCATGGATTTTGAGAGGATTATTTATATTACTCAGTAGGCAAATGTTACTGGCAAGTCTTATTTTTCTCCTAGTACGAGGAAAACTATCTCACCCCCTTGTCTGTTATAAAAGTGGCCCAATGAACTCCTTGTTCTTGGCTTGTGCCCAACATAGCAAAGTATAATGTCAGCATCATTGGTCCCCAACCAAGTGCCTATTTGCAAGTGCAAGAAAGCAGCTGTGCTTATGGGTTAGAGGAACTCTAAGACTATAATGAACAAAGTGCTGAAATTATAGCCAGAGAAAACTGGAGTCCAATTTTGCCCTTATTATCTGACAGTATAAAACTTCTTCTGTGGACTCTGACCTATAAAATAGAAATAACATGACAACTACATGTATAGAAAAAACAATATTTCTAACTTTTCATGATTCATAAAACTGACCCTTATATGCCTATATATGCCCATCCAGTCATTTATTCATTAAGCAGAAAATTTGATGTGCATATACTGGGGATGCAGAGATAAAAAGCCATGGATTCCACTTTTGATAATCGGAAGGCAGACAATACACACAAGTCACTGTAATATATGACCTTAGTAAATTAAAGGTACCAGAGTTGATGGGATCAATGGGCAATCAAGCTGCACATTTGCTACAGATGTGTGAAAGTGGAATAGGGGTAGGGAGTCGTCTTGGTCTCTGTTCCCTGCCATTGGATCCTCTTCCCCTCTACTTGGACTGGCTGGATGGGCTTCAGTTGGAGAAGATGGTTTAGTCCTGCTGGGACAAGGTGCCCCAGGGTGAGGTGGTACTCAAGAAGGGGGTCTCCCCTTGTCTGAGTAGAAGGGGTGGGAGCAATGGCAGAAGGGATTTGTAAGGGTAGGACTAGGAAGAAAGGAGGGAGGGGACTGTGATCTGGATGTAAAATGAATAAAAAGTAATAAAAATTAAAAATGTAAAAAAACAAAGGCAAAAAAGGACCATTAAGGCTGCCCAAAGAAGACAAGGCATTTACAAAGACAAGGGAATATTGGAGCAAAGATTTAAATGATCTATCTGAATATTTCAAGCAGATTTATACAATCTCTCTAAGAGAACAGCCCAGACAAAGGCATGAGTAAGTGAAAGCAGTGTTGTTTGTGGAAAATAAGTAATAACTTTTCCTTGGAATTATTTTACTTCTGAAACCAGAGGAAATTCTTAAGGAGTTCACCCTAAGAATCTGCACCCAGTCTGACTCATGGCCTCACTTGACTCATCCCCCCCCCTTTTTTTTTTTGAAGAATTGTATCTGGGATAAAATTGGTTTAGTTGAGCCAGTGGCTCACTCCTGCCAGGCCCTTCAGCCCCTCCTCCTACTCCTGAGTGAGAACATTCACTTGAGTAGCTTTGACATCAATACATTTCACTTCCTATAGAGCAAAGGGACTCAACTCTCGCCTGCACCAGGGGCTCTGCAGATCTCCAAACTAGAGCTCTTTCCTCCTGGTGATGCCTAATGCTGAGCAAGTAGGATTAGTCTCCTTGGGAACCAAGCCCCCTAGGGGCTCAAGAGCTGAACTCACCCCAAACCGTTTGGGAGAATTGAGATTTCATATTGTTCTTTTACACAAGGATTTCAAGACATTATTGGAACAAAAGCCCACCTGAGAGCTGCCTCCTTTTTGTGGGTAAATATAGCAGCAGGATCAAAAGCTGACTTACTTATTTTGTTTTCCTTCTTTTTAACTTTAATCATATTCCCTGCAGGACAATCTTAGTCCTCAGAGATGTCAGGAATGCACATTCATAATGAAAGAAATAATTATGCGTCTTTTTTTTCTCTTCCCAAACCAATTTCCTGTCACCGGTTAGTTAGGAAATCTCAGATAAAGCAACTTAATTTCTCACACAATTTATAGGGTATCATTATCATAATAATACAATGTTACCTTACAAATATTACACACACACACACACACACACAGTGTGTCTTTTGGCTTCTTTCTTACCCACTCACCCTATCATCCCAGCAAACCTTCTGCCAACACTACTTCTCAACTTCTGGCTTAAAATATAAAATGTTGATCAAGGGAGATGGCTCCCGGGGTAAAACAGGTTCTTACCACCAAGCCTGGACCTGAGTTCTACCCCTAAGACCCATATCATGAAAGAAAAGCACCAGCTCTTGCAAGTTGTCTCGTAACCTCTA
Organism: Montemys delectorum; assembly: GCA_019843815.1. Classification (NCBI taxonomy): domain Eukaryota; kingdom Metazoa; phylum Chordata; class Mammalia; order Rodentia; family Muridae; genus Montemys; species Montemys delectorum. Next base: position 24,593 of record JADRCD010172268.1, read on the forward strand.
CATTGATATCATCACACACACACACACACACACACACACACACACACAAATTATAAAACACTTTCCCCATCTATCATTATGTAATAGGTCACTCAAAAATTTAGCAGCTAAAAACAATAGGCATGTTATCATAGCTTGAAATGTTGCAGATCAATAATTTGACTAAGAGAAATATCTGGTCTTTGAGACACCGAAAATAGCTGACCTAAAGGATCCAAGCTGACATGATTCATAGGATGGCTGCTGTACCAACCCCATGCTAATGTCTCAGGCATTCTGATCTAAAAGCACTTCTAAGAAGGAAATATAAGAGGACCCAGAGTAGATGCTCAGAGAGGCTCTTAGGGCATCTATCATGTCTCTAGACCCAGAATCCTCAGGATGTCACTCTCACTATTTGTTATTAGTTAAGCAAGTGATTAAGACCAGCACTAATTTAAGGGATACATTGTTAACAACCACCCTGCAGTAAAGAATGAACAAAGAATTCGTATATCACTAGGGTCTTTTTCATTGTTAGCAGCCACCACCCACACTTTGTTTGCCTGTCAAAGAAACTGACTTGCTGCCTTGTCAACGGTCTCACATGCTATGCTTGTCACTGAGGACGCCTGTCTCTATGATGTCCTTAGCATGTGCCTTTGGACTCTGCTTACATGAGAAGTAAATGTCGAGTTTTGATGAGACTGTGGTCCTTTCTTCTTTCCGAGAATGCCACATCACGTACAATAGTTTTAGAATAACAATATCAGCATTCTTACTTACAAGTATTACACTCTAGCTTCTCTCTCTTACTTTTTTGCCTTGCTTTTATTCTCAAAATGTCTTCCAAAATTTGTTCTTTCTTTTAACTCTGCCTTTGTGGCTATGCCATCAATCCAAGGCATACATTCATTTGTTTATTTTGCTTTTAAAAAAAACCAAATCCTTAAGTTTTATTGGAAAACTTATACGTAACATATAGCGTGTTTTGATAAAATCTACCCCTCATTCCCTCTCTTCAACTCTCCCCTTACACACTCCCACTTTACTTTTTCAACTTTTGGTGCTCAAGTTTTTGCCTTATTTTAAAGACCCACTTAGTGCTGCCTGTGTGTGCAGGGCTGTACCCATATGAGAGTATGCGCAGCCTTTGGTTAAACTACTAACAACACAGAATATAAGAGAAAAAGACCAACTCATTTTTAAAGGCAGGCTCAATAGATCAAAATTTGGTTATTTGACAGAAGTGTTTAAAGCCCGAAGAGGGCTGGAAAAAGATGAACCCAGGTTCTAAAAGAGGAAATTTGTCAAGCCACGTCATCACATCCAGAAAAGTTATGTATTAAATTTAAAGAGAAATAAAATTAAAATTCCAAATGCAGATGGATGTGTGACTCTCAACCATGGAGACTGTAAGGCCATTTGGAATGTGGAGGAAGGGTGTCTTTGCTGACAGACAGGACTGACTGCCAGGAATGCCAGGGAGACCACACTGTGCCCAGCACAACTATTAAACCAACAAATAGTAGTAGCCATATGAACAGTCCCAAACAAGACAAACAGAAGAACCACTCAGACAGCCAAACCACAGAACACTATAAAATTATGCATTTTGGTTTTAGGCCAGAAAGGTTTTTTCTTAATACCATTTCGGTTTTCATAGAAGAATATCCCTCCATTCTAGTATGTCCATCAAAAGCAGCTGAAGGAAACCTATTCATTCTAACTGAATACCCGGGAACAAACTCTTCATCAAGATAACCCCTGCCCTGCCCTGCCCTGCCCTGCCTTGCCCACTTGATGTTTGTAAAATGGACATTTGATGAAATGTTGAGTTAGAAATGGTTCTACCACTGCTGGGTCTGTGATTTTCTTGGTGACTATAGAAAGCCAGATTAGTGGGGAGAGAAATGGTGGATTTAGATGACGTAAGGTGAGCAAATTCTACATTGGTTCAGCCACTCATTAAGACCGTCATAAACTCATGCTGTATTTCTCTGTTCTAATTTCCTTAATGTTATAGTTTTCACATTCATATGGGTGTCCTACGTGCACCAACGTTCTTTCTCAGAAGGTTTTATGGTCTTATTAAAAGGAGACGTCTCACTGAAAACCACCTCTTTAGCCAACCATAAATTTAAAGTTTACCTACATACCACTCAGTGACTATAGAAAATAGAACTTTCATGACTTATTTAGATTAGTAATAATTACTTCTTGGAACTGGGTAGGTGTCCACAGTTACTGAGAAGGAGGGAATCTCTGCCCGACACTTAGTTATATTTGTACTCTCCTCAAAGTTCACAAGATTGCCTATTACGTGCTCTGTGTAACACACGTGATGTCTGCTTTGATCTACATCCCCAGCACACTCACAGAATCAAACATTTTCTGTCATTTCTAGCAACCTACAAAACAAGAGTTAAAACATCCAGCTTAGTTTAAATAAGAATGTCTTAGTTTTGTGTGACTGGAACAATATACCTGAGAGAAATCAAAGAGAAAATGCTTTGTCAGGGATCCTATTATTCTAAAGCTTTCAGTCTGTGGTTGCCAAGCTCCATTACTGTTGGCTTTTGGTGAGGACAACATCGTAGCTGTGAATACTTGGTGAAGCACACTTCTTCACTTCAGATGGCCAAAAAGCAGGGTCAGGCTGGGATGCAGAGACAAAGGGACAATGAATCACTGCTATCTCAAGGCCTCTCTGTCCAAATCAATTAGGTGAGAATCTATAAACACATACATCCTCATTATTCTGTGATTTTTAAAAATTGTATCTACCTAAAAATTTTAGACATATATTAATGGCATGGGGAAAAGAATGAGAAGAAGAAAGAGAAAGAAAAAAGGAGGGAAAGGAGGTGGAAAAGACGTTAAGAAAGGGGAAGCTTTGTATATCGGTGAAGTTAGTAATCTATGGAGACTCCTTTTTAAAAATCAATATAACTAACACAGCCTCCCTGCATGGCATTTACCTGAAGAGAATGAAATCTGTATTCCTAGCTATGCAACAGAATCGATGTACGTATCCATTGACAAATGAATGGATAAAGGAAATATACATTTATGTATATATGTATATATAATTTGAATTTCAATGCTAATTGGCCTCAGAAAAATAACATTCTGTCATTTACAAAATCATAAATGAACCTGGGGAACACTGTGCTTAGTGAAATAAGCCAGGCATAAAATGTACTGTATAAATCTCACTTCCCATTTCATTTAATTTAGTTTGGTTTTACAGAGCTGAGGGTTGAAACTTGGAGCTTGGCATAAGTTAGGCAAGCACTTCCCACTGAGCTATGTCACAAACTTCCAGTTTTGTAGGTTACAAGCTTATGATTGTAAGCATGAACCACCACAGCCAGTTTGGTATCACTTGTGTGTAATCTTACAAGAAAAAAGAAAAGTCAGACTCAAACACATGCAGTAGAATGGTTGTTATTAGAGAGCGCAACAGACTATGTTGTGGTGCAGGATGTTCAGTAAATGGTACCAAGCTGTGGGCCTCGGAGCACATGCCTACAGTTCCAGCACTTGTAAGGCTGAGACAGAGAGGACCTCAAGTTTGAAGCTAGCCTGTGCTACAAATGAATTCTAGACCAGCTGAGTCTACAAATTAAGATCTTGTCCTTAAAAACTAAAAATAAACTAATACAGTATCAGACAAGAAAAGTAAATTCATCACATCTATTTTATCCATGATGACTATAGTAAGTAATAAAACATTATATATTTCAAAATGAGTAAATTTCAAATATTCTCCCCATAAAAATTAATCATTAAATGATATGCTAATTAGCTTGGTTTAATCATTCCACTGTGTCTACCTATACCAAAGCACAACATTAGTACCTTAAAACATGCAATTATCATTTGGCAAATAAAAATTGAAAATAAAGTAATTCAAACAACAGAAAACTTTAAGAGTGAACCTTAGAATATATATTATGTGTGTGCACATGTGTGTATGTGTGTATGTGTATATATGTGTGTATGTATATATGTTTATATGTATGTTTATTTGTGATTATATATATGTATATATCTGTATGTGTATGTTTCTGAAAATGTAGAGAAAAAAATTCCCTGCATAATCAGAGATGGAGACCAGATCACTAAAAATAGAGTTAGCAACTGAGAAATAGCCCTTCATTCCTCACACTTCCAAGCCAGTTCTACTGATTGTCACAAAACCCTAATTCATGTGAGGCTCGAGCTGTTTGGCAAATACTTATCACCTCAAATGTTAATACAGTTGAATTTTCAATTTTCTAGCTTAAAATCCTTTAAAACACACCAATTAGTTACCCAATACCTCCTGGGGGCCAGCCCAACAATAACTAGGTCTAACTGAGTAGGTAGGGAGTCCACGAGGTAGAAGTGAGTCAGACAGAGAGTCAGTAGGTAGGGAGTCCACCAGGTAGAAGTGAGTCAGGCAGAGAGTCAGTCAGGGAATCTTGCATCTTGACTGACTGGCAGTCAGAGTGCTTCTTTATTTATACAGAACTCAGTAGGCATGGATAGATTCATGCTGTTCCAAAACATAGATCATATCATTTTTGTCCCCAGACAAGTGTTTTAACTTCCTCTTGGCCATAAGTTTTGTTATCATTGATTAACTGTCACAAAGCAAAGTTATCTTTTACAATCATTTTTCTACCATAAACCCCATAATTCAGCTTTTAAGTATTTTTCAATTTCAAGGTCACTAGACAGAAAGGAACCTCCAAGCCAGCCTGAGAAGATTGTCATGTCCTGAACAGTATATTATCAACTTTCAATAGACAGAGCACTAATTATTATTATACCCAAGAAAATTCTTTAGGCAAAACTGCTGTAGTTATTATTCAACTTCTGCCATGATACAATGTTTATATTTTATATATTTGTAGAATTTCTTTATATGTCTAATCTTTGTATTATTCTGTTCCTTGGTCATATGACATCACAGTGGCCATGTATAAGCTAACTTTTCTAAGAATAGGTTTTAATATTTCATTCCTTTATCATTTATCCACACTGTTCTTTGTCCATCAGTATAAGCCCCTGTGTACAGCAGAGATAACACCAGACAATCTAACTTTGTCACACCCTCCAGGGCACAAGGAAGACCTTCAAATGGGGCCAGTTAAGGATTGTCTCCCTAAATGTGGAAAGGGTAGACTCCTCAGGAAGGGGAAGCTTAGAAGCAGTACTCCCGGGAGAAGGCATAAATGACTCATCAATCCCATATCTCCAAGTTGTGCAAACATTAAAAGCCCCCAAACATGCAGCACGTGGAGATGAAGACCAAGAGTGAGAAACCGCCCAGTGGTGAATACCTTGTGCTGCTCAGCTTTGCAGAGCTTTGTGAGCAATGGTGCTAGCTCTATGACTTCCACCATTCCCATGAGATATGGCTGTGCCACAATACTTAATGGTCAGTCCTGGAAACATCACACAAGTAACAGGCTGAGCAAATTGCATTCATATATTAGTGAGTATATATGTATATACATATGTGCATATATGTATACATATATATGTATGTAACAATGAGTAATTTAAAAGGCTATGAATTTGAAAGAGAGCAATGGGGGAGGTTTATGAAGGCATTTGTGGGAAGAAAGGCAAAGGAGGAAGTGACGTGATGACACTATAATCCCTAAAAGGAAAAGCAACACTATTTTTTTTTTTTTAACATTTTTTATTCACAGAGTTCAGCACTGCTCTGGCACTAGTGTGGCTACAGGAGTGTCCTTGGTCACCTTACCATTCTCAGATCACAGAACAAAAATCTAAAATAGAGAAGAGTTTCAGAGGGGTCAAAAGAAGTAACTAGATAACCAAGGTCAGACGCCTTCATACAGATGTGGGGGCTGAGAAAGACTACATAGCGTGGGGATGGACAAGGAGCAATCCAGGTGAGGGCAAAGACTATCAGAACACACCGCACCGAGGAAGACACAATGGTGTTGGAAGGACAAGCAGATGCTTGTGTGAAAAACAATTGCATGAGTAGAAGTGTCAGGACAGGAGGTTATAGCTGGATTCTGAAGTTTGAATGTCATATACAAATCCATGGCCCTACTGTATAAATAATAGGGAGGCAATAGGGAATTTTATGAAGAGAGAATGGCTACTGAGTTACTTTAGCCATTATTTTGTGTAGGAGAATGGAATATGACTTGTTATTTGAAAGTGCAATAACATAAATCAATCTCAAATACATTAAATGGGACAAGCACAGTGCATGAACCCAGAATAGCAGTTGCCTCCAGGATTTTATCACAGGGATTGCAGAAGAAACTTCATGTCAGGAGAAGAGTTTTGTGTCCTCATTGGATGTGCAGATGTGTATTGCTGTTACTAAGCTACTTCATAAAAAGAATTCTTTCAGCTCACAGAGTATTAGAGGCCCAAGGTCTGGGGAACCCATCTGATCATGGTCATTAAAAATTGTTCTATTGTATTGTATGTGTCTAGGTGAGATGTGTGTGTGCATATGTCTTGTTGTATATTCTTATGGTACATGTAGGCCAGAAGGCGGAGGACATCAGATTCCCTCAGAGCCAAAGGTGGTTGCCAGATGCCAATCTTGTTAGGCAGGATGCTAACTCCAGTCCTTACCACAGGACTACACAGTAAGTGTTCTTAACTGATGAGCCATCTCTCTAGGCCTGATGATAGCCTTCTCATTGTCAAAGTCTCAAAGTGATGCAGGGCAGGACATGGCTAGAGAAAGGAAGATTAAGATTTATGTATGAGATACACATAAGATTTTATATATAATATGTATGCATATATGTATTTTATATATATATATATGTACATGATACCTCTCTCTATGTGCATGTCTGTATGTGTGTGTTTGTATGTGTGTGGTTTCTGATTTTTCTCCATTTTCTTATAAAGCTACCAGGAACAATCATGAGGATCCATCCTAATGACCTTCTCTAATCCTAATCACTTCCCCATCCTAGCCTCTAAACACCATAGTCAGACCATTTCCAGCCTCAGAATACGGATTGCATTTCAACATAGAAAGCCATGGAGGGCTCTCTAGCCGTAGCCAAAAGTCAAATCTGTGCACTTAAGATCCATCATGCTGGTCTTTATAACATATACATTAAAAGAAAAAAAATCAGCCTCTCATCAGTATAAACTGGGTTGACAGGAACAAGGAGAGGGAAACTCAGCCTGCCCTTCACTTTTTCAAAACTTCTATTCTAATTCGCCAGGTTCTGCTCCATAGAGTGAGTAGCATCTGCTGCAGACTCAAGCAGAGGAGGCCAAGATAGAGGGGAAGGCTCTGATTTCTCAATAATGATTCTCTTTGCGCCTGGAAACAAGGGACTTTATACAAGTCCTTCTGCATGGAATCCTCTTCCTCTCAGGCTTTATTCAAATTCTTGGGGACACTAGACTCCAGTGGAGTGGCATCTGTCAGAACAAAGCACAAGTCTACTGTGAGATCACAGAGGCTGGAAGCAAAATGTAAAAATGTGATATGGAAACACCCAGTGCTGAGGTAAGACCTGGCCACGGGAGCAGCCCAACAGCTCAATATCCGGAGTGCCAGGCGGAAATGCTTAAAGACCTCCATCCTATTATACGAGGTTGAATTCATTCAATTAAAGAGCTTAAGCAGCTCCGATCAGCCACTGGAACACATCTCTGCAGAGCACTAAAACAATGGCTTGAGGGACGTTTGAGGTTTATTTTCTCTCGTGGGAGGCCAGCTGGAGTTGCGCAGCACACAGCCACACTGGGGAGGGCGGACGTTGCATAATTGTATTAAGCCTGCCTGTTCTTTGAGGAGAACTCTTCCTGACTCCATCAAGAGAGGAAATGAGTTGGGGGGGGGGGTACTTTAAAGTCTTAGGACACTACACTTAGGTTTTAAGCCCTCTCCCCTAAGCCTTAAAATCACTTCTGAGAGGAGAAATCTGAGTATAGACTCCCCTGTCAATGGCTAATTTTGCTGTATTGTCATTGCTCTTTCTTCATGATTATTAAATTGCCTTTCATGGAGCAAGCAGAACATTTAAAACAGAAAATGTTCATTCTATAAAACTGAACCCAAAAATCACAATTCCATTGCACTATCTAAGACTCCTATCCTACTCTTAAAACTCACACTAAATTCCAAACTCTTTCAAAAGCCACCCACATCCTCCTACCCACAAGCCCTTGAAACCCTGACTTCTCTATTTCACCTTTATCTCTTCTGTAGCTCTGCTTTCTTCTGTCATACATTCACTCACCAAGCACGGATCAAGTGCTTACCTTATATTTGATATATATATTTATATGCTTTGAACACCTGTGCATATTTGTTTACCCTTTTAATAAAAGGCAGTTTCACATAAGTCATTTCTCTACTCACTGGAGAAACCTAGCCTCATAGAGATTGGTAGCTTACCAAGGGTCTGATAGCTGATAGCGGCAGTGTTTAGCTTCAACTTCAAATCCTCTCCTCCCAGACCTTTGCTACCTTCAATTCTGCCATCTGTGTTACTTTACTATTTCCAGCACTTGTTTCTGCTGGGACCTGTGTGGTGCCAGGCCCCACCTTAAGCACATACGTCCAAACATCACTTAGTCCTAAGGAGATACAATTGTTTTAGCTATCCACTTGCTGTGTCACTTATTTGGCTGACATTTACTGCAGACCTACTGCATCCTAAATATACCATCCACATTATAGAGACAACATACACAGCTTCCCATCCTCAGGACAGTGATCTATAGACACAAAAGGAGAGAGAGAGTAGTTCACTATGCCTGGGAAATTTCTAGAGGACTTTGTAAAAGAAAGAGGAGGAGGAGGAGGAGGAGGAGGAGGAGGAGGAGGAGGAGGAGGAGGAGGAGGAGGAGAGGGGCTTTTTAAAAGATTTCTTATTATTTATTTATTTATTTGTTTATTTATTTATTTATTCTAAACTCCAGATTTCATCCCCTCCCGGTCCACCCTCTGACTGTTCCACATCCCATACCTCCTCCCCACCTCACCGTCTCCACGAGGATGCCCTCGCTACCCACCTCCACCCCACTAGACCTCTAAACTCCCTGGGGCCTCCAGTCTCGTGAGGGTTAGGTGCATCTTCTCTGACTAAACCCAGAACCCTGCAGTCCTCTACTGTATATGTGTTGGGAGCCTCATACCAGCTGGTGCATGGGTGATCCAGTGTCTGAGAGATCTCGGGATCCTGGTTAATTGAGACTGCTGGTCCTCCTACTGGGTTGCCCTCCTGCTCAGCTTCTTCCAGCTTTTCCCTAATTTGACCATAGGGGTCAGCAGCTTCTGTCCATTGGTTGGGTGCAAATATCTGCATCTGACTCTTTCAGCTGTTTGTTGGTTCTTTTTGGAGGACAGTCACGATAGGTCCATATTGTGAGTGCTCCATAGCCTCAGTAATAGTGTCAGGCCTTGAGGCCTTCCCTTGAGCTGAATCCCACTTTGGTCCTGTCACTGGACCTTCTGTTTTTCAGGTTCCTCTCCATTTCCTTCCCTGCACTTCTTTCACACTGGAACAATTATGGGTCAGAGTTTTGACTGTGGGATGGCAACCCATCCTTCACTTGATGCCCTCACTTTCTGCTGGAGGTGGGCTCTACAGTTTCCCTCTCCCCACTCACTGTAGAGCATCTCATCTAAGGTCCCTCCTTTTGATTCCTGAGATTCTCTCACTTCCCAGGTCTCTGGATATATTAAATTGTACTTTTAAAATTAAAAGATAATGAACGTTTAGATAAAGAGTGTTTCCCTTATAGCATCATCATGAGCAATGGCATGAAAGTATAAATAGCAAAACAATCCTGAAGATGGGGAACAAATTTGGAATGGCATTCTCTGATTTCAACAATTTATTTTAGATACAATAACCAAGATAGTATGATATTGATGAATGAAATGGATCAAAGTAACATAATAGAGTCCATAAATAGATATGTGTGTGTGTGTGTGTGTGTGTGTGTGTGTGTGTGTGAGAGAGAGAGAGAGAGAGAGAGAGAGAGAGAGAGAGAGAGAGAGAAAGAGAGAGAGAGATTTGAATATGAAAGTGTCCCATAGCCTCATGTGTTTGAGCACTTGGTCTCCATCTGGTACTGCTGTCTTGGAATATTTTAGAGCTCCTAGGAAGTGGAACCCTGTGGAAAAAGTAGATCACTGAAGGTGGGCCTTCAGGTTTTATAGCCCGAGGCCACTTCTTGGTCACTCTCTACTTCCTGTCTCTTATGGAAATGTAGCCACTAGTCTTCTGTTCCTGCTGTCATCATGCCTTTCCCGACCATGGTGAACTGTGTGCCCCTAAAACTGTAAGCCAATATGAACCCTTCTTCTGTAAGTAGCCTTTGTCAGGTCATTTTATAACTGCAAAAAAATGGAAGCAAGACTTATACTTCACTAGTTTTTTACAAAGAAACTAAGGCAACACAGTGGAACAAAGATAGTCGATTTAATAAGTGGTGCTAGAGCAGCTGACATGAAGGAAAATGAACTGAGACATAAGCCTTTCACTCTAAAATGTTAACTCATAGTAGATCAAATACTTTAATGTAAAATGCTAAAGACTTGTAAGAAGTAGGACTTAACATAGTATGGATATTGGGGTAGTTTAAATAGGTATGGACCCCATAGACTCGTGTATTTAAATGCTTGGCCCATAGGGAGTGGCAATATTAGGAGCTATGATCTTATTTGAGTGGTTTTGGCCTGGTTCAAAGCAGTATGTCACTACAGAGGTGGACTTTGAGGTCTCATATGCTCAAGCTACACACAGTGTTGTCACATTCTCTTGCTGCCTGTGGATCAAACTGAAGAACTCTCATCTCCTTCTCCAACACCCTAACCCGATGCTATGATCTGTTTATATAGGGAAAGTATCTAACACACACACACACACACACACACACACACACACACACACACAC
>JADRCD010172269.1:0-27196 GCA_019843815.1 Montemys delectorum
AAACTATTTGCCTTCAAATATTTCCAAGTGAATATTGAAAGTAGTTCAGGTGGAAAGTGATAAGACCATCAAATGCCCACAAATGGTATCCTATTGAATACCACCACTTGCACTTTAGTCTTGGTAAAATGCTGTCATAAGATGCCTATAAAAGGTAAAATTAGGTGCAGCAAGACCACTGTGTGAGGCAGTCTTTAAGAGTTAAAAAAAAAAAATCCTGTTTTTTAGGACTAGAACTTAGAGTGGCAGAGAATTCTGAATCCACAAGAATACCCAGTGTTTCTGAGAAGGGTACATGGCCTGGTGGAATGTGGATAGCATCAGACTTGCTACTTCAGCTGGACCAGAGGCTCCACAGCCACACCTGTGATGTCTTGGACTTGATTGCTTGGCTCTAGAATATAATGCAGAAACCAAAGAAGACGGTAAATGCAGACTCAAGTGGAATGCAGAGAAATATGAAGCCTAGTTTTGTTTGAATTTTTGATCCTGTCTGCACTGCAGAGGATAGAAGGAGATATCAAAGAAAAGGGGAACAGCTAAAAGGCTTCTGCAGTAAGAATCTATATAATCTGTAAACGTAATGAGATAGAAGGCAGGGAGAAGAAAGAGATTTCAAAGTGAAAATCTAAAACCTACTGAGTTCCAAGGGAATAAAATTTTCTCACATTTTTAGATCTTACTTGTGTAGTTTTACTTAATTTTTTTCTTTTAGGAAAAATTTGTCTCTTTGGCCTGCTACATGCTGTAAGTTGTTTTTATTATCACTTTGAAAAATGTAGATGTGGCCTTTTGTGTATGTGTATGCATGTGTTCACACGTATGTATACATGAGCGTGTGGATGTACTAGTGCATATATGTGTAGGTTCAAGGTAGACAGGATCTCTCTCGCAGAACTTGATGCTCACAGTTCAGCTAGGCCCATTGGCCAGGAGTCCTCAGGGATCATTCTGTCTGTTTCTTCCAGGCTGGGATTACAGGTCTGTGCTGCAGTAGCTGGGATTACATGTCTGTGCTGCAGTAGCTGGCTTTCCTGTATGGGTGCTGAGGTTGGAACTTAGGTACTTGCGTGGTGGGGCTTGTATGAGCTGAACCATTTTTCCAGGCATGGTGTAGCCTTTTCTACTTTAGAGACTGGCTCCTCCACTCCCGGTATAATGTCGACTATTCTACTGGGAAATGAGAGGAACACTGACTTCTCTTTCAGATGTAAAGTGAAAAACTTGGAAGGTGGAAATGAACTCATAGGATCTTGGAAAGTGTGAGAGTTGTAAGGCACAAAGCTCGATTGATTTGAAAGACAGGTAAAATAAACCAACTTTGCTCCCTCTCTAAATAGGATGCTTTAATCATTGAAATTATGTCTGCAGACCTTCCTATCACTGGATGTGGAAATTCAAATTTCATGGTTGTGTTTAATAAAATGTCTCTATAACTTCTAAAATTTTATCTCTGTTCTAACTGTATTCTTTCTGTATGCTGAATTTCAGAAAGTTGGTCTTTATGTGAGCCAATGTTCTCTTCTGTCTGATAGTCAGCTTTTTAGATTTGGCAAATCACTGGTTGGGAAAGAGTATTAGAAAATGTAACAATCAGAATTAAAATTACATTTTATCTTTTCTGTAGTCTAGGAAAAAAAAACTGTTTCAGTCCACAACGTCTAGAAAAATATGCCATCTAGAAAAAGACTATGCCATTTGGACCAAAGCTTAATTTGTACTATTCACTGAAATGAATCAGTGTAAGTTTACATACCCTTTTAATTTTCTGTTTATTTTTAGGTTAGATATATTAGTATGCTTCTTTCATACATTTTCATCATTTAGAGATTAATTTACCAGTAATCATTTTGTAATTGGAGTAATTAACTTTATAATCTTCCAATAGAGATTTTTTTTTAACCTAAGGAGGAATCAGTAAGATTTTCCTCAAATTAGTGAACGACCATAATTCTAAGTTAACAAGAATTTTAGGCAGAGACTCAGAACAAGCAGCACTCATTCTTTAAACACATGTTTTCAGTACTGGTAGGAATAAAAAGAACAACAAAATTACTTTGCTTATAATTTTTATTTTTTAGTCACACAAACGTCTGAGATTATTTCTGTCTATATTCTTAGAACAGGGTTTTGTTTAATTTTTCTCACCTTAATGGCTAAGAGTGATTACTCTATGTCTTGGCAGAAGTACTGCTTCGTTAAGCCAAGTTTCTTTTTTCCTGTTACAAAACCATGCATCTCAATGACAAGCTCCTTGACCTGCAGTTTCATGTCAAGAAAAAAGCAAAACAAAATAAAAGAACAAAAAAAATCTAATCCCCTGCAGCTTCTCATCATTAGAATCTTTTGCTCATGGTGACAAACAAAGGGAAATAATTATTGTGTCGTTTGTTCTAATTACAAATCATTATAGTCTTTATTTTTTTTTGACAAGCAGGGAATATAATTTGTATTTCTTTGATCACCTTATTTTGGTCAAATTAGGATATGCTAATTACCTTTACTTTCTGGATCAAAAGCAGGCCACACAGACAAGTCCTGAATTTGAAGAGAAGCTGGTAGATCATCCTTAATGAAGATTCTCCAACAAGAAATACTGCTGGGGGCTGTAAACCCCACTGAGTGAGGTCACTGGGTTCTCACTCTTTCCAAGTTCTCCATCACCTGTTTGCCAAGGGAGGGACATATGTGCACACAGGACTGAATCTCACACACCAAAACTCTATTGTTCTAAGTCAGTTTTTTTTTTCCCTTACACATTTGATGTGTCCTTTCAGACAAAAAAAAAAAAAAAAATTCTGTTTGTTAATTTTCTAGTTTGCAGGAGTTAATATGGAAAGTTGCTGGTTGTAATAATTCACTTTTCATCTAACAAACAGATTATAAAGAAGAATGAGTCAACAAATTCAAAGTTTTCTAGAGGAAACACATGTTGCCTGATAGTACCCATAGTTGCCAGATGAACTGTTGGTTTTTATGGGGAGCTTCCAGAGCAACTGGACATTAGAAAGTTGAGAAGCAACCAAGTGTGTATAGACCAGTACCCCTGCGTGGACTGAGGCTGACTCTCTACAGCTGTGGTTGGAATTTTTTCCCTGAAATGTTTTCATGTAATAGCTTATAGGAACGAAATGTGGACAAAACCCAACCCAACCCAACCCAACCCAACCCAACCCAACCCAACCCAAACCAACCCAACCCAACCCAACCTAACCCAACCCAACCCAACCCAACCCAACCCAAACCAACCCAACCCAACCCAACCCAACCCAAAACAAAACCTGTACAGACAGCAGAGTCCTACAGAAGATCCCACTTGTGCAGCTATGCCAACTGGTATTATGGCATGCAGTCTCCAAATATGTTTGGTCATATTCAAAGCTATCTCAGGACACCAGTGTCCAGATTTCCATGAGTAAGACCTATAATTTCTTTATGTAGTCATTGTAGAGGCCATGGCTGAGAGATTAGAAAGGCAAGCCTGGTCCAGAAAAGATCTTTGAGCAGCGAAACTGGACTTTCTTGTGTGGAAACTACAAAAGGCATAGTAGTGCACATCAATCAAAATAAGCCACATGTCGGGGGTAGCACAGAGCTCCTGCCTCTACTCAGGCTCAAATGCTGACCTCATTTGCCTGGAAACTATTACAAGATTGGAAATTTCATGCAAGAAGACTCACCCAAACTTAAGAATGAGTGCTCCACTTAATAAGTTCCGCTCCCATCTTACTAAGAAAGTTTTTCAATTATCATTTTTTTGTTGATCCTTTTGTTATGAGCTAAGCAATTCTTTTTTAATACTGTAACAAAAGGATGATTATTTTCAATCATCTCACAATCCCTTGCCACATTGTCTCTCAAAAAGTAAATAAAATACAAAAGGCTCAAGGAGCTCAATGTCTTCTGTATTCTATTTTCTTTCATCTTTTGCATTTTGCATCTAATTTCATGTTAATTAACATTCAACTTTAAAGTAAATGTAGTAAGTTATACTCAAACTAAATATCTTTGGAGGTCAAATACAGGTACTCTTCTTTCCTAAAATATTCAAATAATAATTAATTAGCTCCTACAATTGACTATGATCTCCCTTAGGGAAAGTGTTTACACTGTCCACTGACTTCATTACTTTTATTTATTAAGTGCTCAAAAATGTATTATGAGTGGATTAGTAATTCATCGGATGTAGAATCCTTATTCATTATAAGATGTTAAAAATAAACAATAAAAGTAATACGGTTCTTGCAGACAAGTATTTCACTAGACTATGTTCAATTTTAATAAATGTGTGCATTGAGAATTTCTTTTTAATGGCTCTATGTGATACTTCAGCCCTTCTAGAGTGAGGATGGGATGGTACAGAAGGATGGTACTTGAGATCCTAAGTCAACTTTATGATGATTCTAGTTTAATAATAAAGATGTGTGACAGAGAAGTGGGGAGTTTGGGTGGAAAAATATTATCCTGGAGTGTATGTGAAGTTTACATTTCTATATGTACCCATTAATTTTACCTTTTATATATTTTCTTCTCTGTGGTTTTATGATAAGATTGTATTTTGTATAGCACAAACATATATCTCCACTTTTCTGTCCCTCTTCTTATTCTTATTATATGAGATTTTTTTCTCATATAATATATTTTGAGTAGGTTCCCCCCTCTACTCCTTAAATTTCCTCCCCACTTCACCTCCCATCCAGATCTACCAGTTTCTGTTTCTTAATAAGAAAACACTTGCATCACAGGGATAATAAAACAAAAATATAATATTATAAAGCAAAAACTAATACATTGTATTTGGGCAAAACAAACAAAGACTCAATAGAAGGCACAAGAAACAAAGACCCATTCATTTGTACATTCATGAATCCTATACAAACATTATACTGGAAGCTATAGTAGATATGAAAAGGACCAAAAAAGGAGAAGAAATAAATAGATAAATAAATAAAAATTAAAAATAATAAGATAGAATTAAAAAGTCTTGATATAATATTGTGAGACAAGGAACTTTTAATGATGTTGTCGAGTTTGTTTTCTGTTGAGAATCTCTTGCTGGTCATGCACATAAGGGAGTATATAGAGAGGTGACCAGAGTTGGAGGGCATTGATGGTGGTGGTGGTGGTGGTGGTGGTGGTGGTGGTGGTGTGTGTGTGTGTATGTGTGTGTGTGTGTGTGTGTGTGTATGAGAGAGAGAGAGAGAGAGAGAGAGAGAGAGAGAGAGAGAGAGAGAGAGAGAGGGAGGGAGGGAGAGAGAGGTGGAAATCTGGTGCAATAGAAACTCCCAGGATTCTACAAGAGTGATTCTAGCAAGGGCTGCTAGTAATGAAGGAATGAAGGACTGGAGCCTGAACCAGCCATCTTCTGCAACCAGGAAAGGCTTCCAGTGGTGGGACTGGGACACTAACCCAGTCCTATACATAGGTCCTTCAACCTATAATCTGCCCTGCCTGCAAGAAGTGCTGGGACAATGGTGTAGCAGAACTTGTGGGAGTGGCCAACAAAGATTAGTCTAATTTGAAGTCCAAGCTACAAGAGGAAGCCCATGTATAGATGGCCAAGAACTGGAGTCCTAGTGACCTAGGATAGAAAAAAATCAATAAAACAATTTTTAATGATTTTTTATATAGTTGTAGATTGCTGCCTGGCCCAATCATCAACAGAAAGCCTTCTGCCAATTGATGGGAGCAGATGTAGATATCCACAGTTAAATATCATGTGGAGTGACTGTCCACCTGGAGATCTTCATCAGGTTCCTCCCCCTGGAGCTTGGGGAACCCCACAGAAGAGAGCAGGAAGAACTGTTGAAACCAGAAGGATTGAGAATACCAGGAGGTATCAACTAATGGTTTTACTGGAGTTCACAGAGAATGAAGCAGCAATCACAGAGCCTGCATGGGTCTGTACTAGGTGCACTGCATACATGTTATGGTTGTTACCCTGGTATTTGGTGGCAATCCCTAACAGTGGAAGTGGGTTGCTGTGATGATTTGTGCCTAGTCTTATTGTATCTTGATATGCTATGTTTAGTGGATATCCCTGAGAAGAGTGAAGGGAGGAGAAACTGCCTTGAGGATGAGTTGGACATAAAACAAAACAACCAAACAACAGCAATATAAAAGAGTAGTTTGAGACTCCCTTGGAGGAAACTTTTGACTTGCCTCCGGCAGTTTCCGATGCTCAACGCTTCTCACATCAAAAGGAGTTGACTTTTACATACAACAAATCAGCATGCTCTTGTTGAATATCAATGAAATATTTTAAATATCATTTATAAATCCTTAAGATGCCAGAGCCTATTATAGAAGTTCTTGTGGGTTAATTTCTTTTATTTAAATTTATTGTTTTGCTGTTTGAGACAGTCTCATGGGTCCCAAGACGGCCCTGAGCTCCATCTGTAGTTTAGGCAGGCTGTAACTCCTTACCAAGTCTGCCTCCACCTCCAAGTGTCATGGGCACTTGCCAGAGGATTATTTGTAATGATTCAAATAAAGTCTGCATTCATGATTTTTAAACCTAAGAACAAGGAAGTATCCTGCCCTGTGGAACGGGACTAGTTACTCCTTTAAAATCAAGATATTCAAGAAGATATTTTTTCCATTATGGTAATAGTGAAAGTTTTATGAACACTCAAGACACTACACAGCAATATAAATTAAACCAACAACTATAAAGTGGTAGAGGCTGTACTTTGCCTTAAGGAGGTACTTCTTCATTCCGACCACCAATTTGTATATACTGCATATATTTGCACGTATTATGCCAAGCAATCCTCTCAACCAATCAGTCAGGCTTATTGTCTTACAGATGAATATACCAGTATACAAAAGTACTTAGAGGAGAAGGTATTTAAAACACAGCAATGATCCTCTTTGAGTGAAGGAATCACAATCTATTACAGGAGGGAATGGGCCCTAATGGAAAGTAATTAGGCATTACATTGGGACCAGATGGTGAAAGCCTTGGAATATGTTGTATTACTTTATCCCACCCCCATCCTGAACTTGAATCATTTCTCATGTATCTCCATTGTACAGAGTTCAACTTTATTTAATTTTAAATAGAAGAAAGTAAAATGCCAGAAGAAGCCCTATTCAGGTGATTGAATACATTTCAGATAACAAGTTAGAGGGTGTTATATTTTGACTTTAGAAAAGATCTCCATGAGTGACTGACAACAGATATTTCTCTGTATATCCAGAGCTATTTAAAACTCAGTGTAGGGGAATGCAAGGGAGGGGATGCAGGAGTGGGTGGATGGGTGGGGGCACACCCTCATAGAAGCAGGACAGGGAATGGGATAGGGAGTTTCAGTGGGGGGGGGGAGTCAGGGAAGGGGTTAACATTTGAAATGTAAATAAATAAAATATGTTTGGCGGTTCCTCAGGAAACTAGACACAGTACTACCAGAGGACCCAGCTATACCACTCCTGGGCATATACCCTAAAGAAGCTTCAACATATAATTAGGACACATGTTCCACTATGGTCATAGCAGCCATATTTATAATACCCAGAAGCTAGAAACAACCCTCAACAGAGGAATGGATACAGAAAATGTGATACATTTACACAATGGAGTACTATTCAGTTATTAAAAACAATGAATTTATGAAATTTTTAAGGAAATGAGTGGCTCTGGAGGATATCATCCTGAGTGAGGTAACCCAATCACAAAAGAACACACATGGTATACACTCACTGATAAGTGGATATTAGTCCAGAAGCTCAGAATACCCAAGATACAGTCCACAAGTCATAAGAAACTCAAGAAGAAGGAAGACCAAAGTGTGGATACTTCTATCCTTCTTAAAAGAGGGAACAAAATACCCATGGAAGGAATTGCAGAGACAAGCTATGGAGCAGAGACTGAAGGAAGGACAATCCAGAGATTGCTCCCATATTCAATCACCTTCCCATATTCAATTGCCAAACCGAGATACAATTATGGATACCTGCAAATGCTGGCTGACAGGAGCCTGATATAGCTGTCTCCTGAGAGGCTCTGACAGTACCTGACTAATACAGAAGAAAAGGCTCACAGACATCCATTGGACTGAGCACAGGGTCCCTATTGAAGGAGCTAAAGAAAGGACCCAAGGAGCTGAAAGGTTTGTAGCTCTTTAGGAACAACAATATGAACTAACTAGTACCCTCAGAGCTCCCAGGGACTAAACTGCCAACCAAAGAGTACACATAGTGAGACTCATGGCTCCAGCTGCATATGTGGCAGAGGATGGCCTAGTCAGTCATCAATGGGAGGAGAGGTGTGGGGCCTGACAGCTTGCTGCTACAGCCCAGGTCTCTTTCTCTGCTGCTGGGTCTGTGGAGGGGCACGTTAGTCAAAAACGAGGCAATATATAAATGAGATATTTTATTATAGGAAAGAAAAACTAGGCCAGTCAAGTAGAGAGAATGGAGAGGAAGAAGAAGAGAAGAAAAGGAGAGAGAGAAAGCGAAGAAAGCAAGAGAGCAAGAAGACAAGAGAAGAGAACAAAGAGCAGGAAAGAAAGGAAGGAGGCAAGAGAGGAAAGAGGGCAAGAGAGGAGACAAAGAGCAAGAGAAGGAGAAAGAGAGCAAGAGAGGGAGGAGTGGGAGAACCACCCCTTATATTGTATGGGGCATGGCTATCTGTCTTTTGAGCAAGGCATGCCTGGCTGTGGTCAGATGACTGGGGATAGGGTCCAGCTAGAATGCTGGGAGCTTGGGGAATTGTCTGCCTGATAGAGCACACATCTCCTTCAGGAGCAGCTGTGAGAGATTGTGACTGAAACAGGAGCCAAAGACTCAAGGGTTATAGCCAAACTCCTGCCTCCTGCAGGCAGAAACTGCCCACTAGGGCTCCAGAGCTCAAGGCCTATTACTCTACTGATCCTAAGTTACCTGAACAGACCAGTGCCCCACAGAGAGGCACTTGTTCCTGTGAAGGTTCTATGCCCCAGTGTAGGGAAATGTCAGGGCCTGGAAGCAGGGGAGGGTGGGTTGGTGAGCAGGGGGAGCAAGGAGGGAACATTTTGTTTTTCTGGAAGGGAAACCAGGAAAGGAGATACCATTTGAAATGCAAATAAGGAAAATATATAATAAAATAAATAAATAAAATATCCAATAAAAATGGCTAAGCATTAAAAAAAAAAGACAGTTTAGTCAGGCAATCCGCAGAAGTATGATGCTAAGTATTTCTACATGAAGCTATATAATCTCTATAACGAATAAGCCATATTTGGACCACATGAAAACAATGTGTTTTAGAAATGCTGAGGAGACTAGGTATCTATAGTGAGCTATATGTTTATAAAAACCTCCTGCTGTAATAAGGTACAGAGAAACATTGGGACTCTGACAAGAGTTCCCTGGTGATCTATGGAGCTCATGCTACTAGGATTTGAACTTTCCTAATTAGTGTTACTGACTATAAGGAGCTCTTGATCAGAACAGAAAACAGTACATATGAAACTACATTAAATATACCATGATGATTTTATAATTGGTAATATTACTAACAAGAGCCTAAAAGGTATAGACAAACTAAAGAAACTCCTCCCTAAATGTATATGCATAATAAACAATTGACTATTTTTGATGATGTAATGTAGTTTATATTATATATTTTATTATAAAGGTAATTATTCATGGAGTTGAGAGATTGGTTAGTCAGCAAATTGCCTGAAACACACAAGTGAGAAGCAGAAGTCAGAGCCCTGGAATCCACATAAAGAGCCTTCTAACCCCAGTGCTGGGCAGGCAGAGACAGGCAGGTACCTAGAGTTTGCTGGCAGCCAAATAAGCCAAACTGATGAGCTGAAGGTTCAGTGAGTGACTGCCTCAAACACAAGGTGAGCTCTGTTAGAGAAAGATAGCTAACATCAGTATCTCTTCTCGACATATACATGTATGTGCACACACATACACACATACACATGCACACACACATACAAGAGAACTCATAATTGGAGCAAAGAATAGATAAAAATAAGAAGCATAATATACACATCCTTGGAAATTTTTGGTTTTTTTTTGAGATAATTGAATTTAGAAAAGATGAGCAATTACAAAAAAAAAAATCACCTTAGAATCCACTGGCAAACTTTGAATTACGTACTTTGTTTATTCTAATGTTTGTGATTAGCAACATCCAACATTTACTCTATAATCACACATTACAACCTCACAATTTTTTTGCAATAATTATCACCCTAAGTTGGAAAAATAGTATAGTTTTGTCAAAAGTCACATCTGAACTAGACAAAGAACAAAAACGAAAACAAACAAAACAAAACAAAATAAAACAAAACAAAAAACCCAAACCAAGAATGTTTCAAAAAAGATATCCACCAGTCATATCTGGCTTTCCATACCATGGTCAGCTGCTTTAATGTCTCCAGGTTCTGCGCTGCTACAGTAAAACTCATTATGTTGTGGTGTTCCTGGAAAGGTTATTATTACTATTTTTTTACACTGAAATGAAACATAGAATTTTAGATAGCATATAAAAAATGGAGGCATGTGTACTCTTTAATTCCTAATGCAATTCTAGGTAGAAAACCCATAAGATTTCCTTCAATAGATAGATGGACTACATTCATAAATACTTATATCTAGGTTAGGCAATGCTTTAAACCTTCTAAAAGTTCATAAAATATATTATCTTGAAAAGGTTGAACTAGATTTAGAACTTCACTTGCTGAAAATAACTTTGAAAATTACTTTCCATTGGGGAAATCAATCTGATTAATAGTTGCATTTTTTATATAGAGTTCAAATGAATGTTTCAGTTCAACTCTATTTGAATTTCCAAAAAGTACAAGATGATGCATCATTATTGAATATTCTAATGAAAACTTCCAAGGGATGGATATATAAAAACATACATATGTATGCGTGTGTGTACATGCATATGTGTGTGTTTATGCATGTATGTGCAGTTTGTCTTAATTAGTGTTTTTCATTTTGTTTCCTTTGGTTTGGTTTTTAAGAAAATCACCATATAAAAGAGGGACGGAGGTAGGGATTAAGCCTGTCATAGAGCACTTGTCCTGCTAGCTCATGCCCTGGGTTCAAATTCTAGCACCTAAAACTGAAAAACAAAGAAATAAAGGAGGATTTTACCTTACAAAGAGAATCTCAGAAAACAAGTTGCTATTCCTATATAATAATTATAAAATTTCTCTTGTAGTTTGTTTTATTTATGCTGAACAGGACAATAACCACTTCTCAGGTATGCATGATTAGAAGGATTGTCAGGAGCCATAATAGGACAAGCTAATAACTAGCGGGTGATTATCCTGAAACGCTTGCTTCGGATTATTATATGGTCTGTGACAGGTGAGCCCTTATTAAGCAAGGCTGTAAGGGACTAATTTTAGGAAAGATTTCTGCTATTAATATGCTTTTCTTGTTATTATTATACATATATAAGAATCACTGAGTAATAGCACACCTCTTTGGAGCAGATCTCTGCAGACCCATGAAGTTGTACTGTCTTTATAGTGATGCTCTATAGATATATAGATGGCTTAAGACTATATTATGATCCTATAAGAATTCCTAAAATTCTATCATTGATTTTTAAGCTCATTTATAGTGGGACTGCTATTAGGTCCTTTTCTAACAGTCAAACCTGCAATGAGAACTCTGCCAGTGTCCTAAGCATCAGCAGTTAATTGCTCTCAGATGGTAACCAGACTTTCTCCTACTCAGAGCACATTCCAAGAGGTTGTAAAACAATTAACCAAAGATCATAAAAAATGGAACTAACAATTTATTATAGATGTTAGAACAGAAGCGTAAACTATTGACTGGGTTTATCTATACAAAACTACACCTATAACTTCGTTATGGTTTTAAGCCTCCAGTGAACCTGTGGAGCTGAGACAGGTGATGGATGTTTAGCTAGATAATTACTCCTAATGGATATGCATGTAAACATTCACTGTTGTAAACTTCTATTTCAATTTATAATTTTATTTTTGGTGTGAACTTGTGATGAACTTTGTAACATGTGATCATGTATTCTGAAAGATGTGTAAGTGTTGAGGACAAGGAGATGAGGAGGAGCTAGATAAAGTAGAATCATTTATTTATTTATTTGATTTATATTAGATATTTTCTTTATATACATTTCAAATGATATTCCCTTTCCCAGTTTCCCCTCCATAAAAAAAAAAAACCCTATTCCCTTCCCACTGCTCACCAACCAACCTTCTCCTGTACCCTGGCCCTGGCATTCCCCTACACTGAGGCATAGAACCTTAGCAGGACCAAGGGCCTTTCCTCTCATTGATGTCTGACTTGGCCATCCTCTGCTATACATATGCTGCTGGAGCCATTAGTCCCACCATGTGTACTCTTTGGTTGGTGCTTTAGTCCCTGGGAGCTCTGACGGTACTAGTTAGTTCATATTGTTGTTCCTCCTAAGGGGCTGCAAACCCTTTAGCTCCTTGGGTCCTTTCTGTAGCTCCTTCAATGGGGACCCTGTGCTCAGTCCAATGGATGGCTGTGTGCTTCTACTTTTGTATTAGTCAGGCACAGGCAGAGCCTCTCAGGAGACAGCCATATCAGACTTCTGTCATCCAGCACTTGATGGCATCCATAATAGTGTCTGGATCTGATGATTAAATATGGGAAGGATTCCCATGTGAGGCAGTCTTTGGATTGTCCTTCCTTCAGTCTCTACTCCATAGCATCTCTCTGCAACTCCTTCCATGGGTATTTTGCTCCCCCTTCTAAGAAGGATCGAAGTATCCACACTTTGGTCTTCCTTCTTCTTAAGTTTCTTATGATTTGTGGACTGTGTCTTGGGTATTCCGAGCTTCTGGGCTAATTCCACTTATCAGTGGGTGCATACCATGTATGTGGGAGGTTGCTTGTAAGAGAACAACAAAAAGTGAGACTGAATGCTTTGCCTGACGTTTGTAACTCTTGTATCAAGTTTGAAGAAGAGGACTTTACAAATTACTCTTTCTCTGAGATGAATGCTTTTCCTAATTATCACAGCCAATGAACCAGATTCTTACCCTCACCCAATGTCTGTGCCACCCTCCAAGCAGAACCATTGTTCATTGAAACAGTTGGTGAATGACTCTATGGATAGACCATCTTAATACCTACACCATTTCTTAAATGATTGTAACCTGTTCTCTGTGGGCTGAGAACGAAGTCACTCACTCAAGTCAAATAGCTTTGACCATAGCAGGAAGTTTGTATCCAAAAATCGAGCCTACAATTCATTTCTTGGTGCAGCAGAACTATCAACTCTCAGCTTAGCTATAATAAATGTAAAATCCTTTGATGATGTGAGGGTCATTGAACTACAGCCTTATTACAGTGAAATCCAATGTCTAAAAATTGTTCTTATTTTGGGCTTGTACCACAATAAGAGCCAAGATTTTAAACTCTACTAAATACAAAACAAACAAAAAGACTTTATATATTCATGTTCATTTAAGAAAATTCCAGTAGTGATGCATTATTTTGAAGTATACAGTTAGTATGTTTGAAGTTATTTAAAATTTATATTGAGAACAATGTATTTTCACTATTGCTGTAGATAAGCATCTGCATAGGACTGTTAAATTGATTGTTATTTTATATCAAACAACTTTTATAATACTTATTTTTATTGTTATAATATTTTATATATTTAAAGAATATGACAAAAAAGATATTGTAGGTATTGAAGGGGGGTCTCTAGGAGGAGTGGGGGTACAAAAGGGAAACAAGAATGTGATTTAATTCTATTTACTTAAAATATGTTTTTAAATGTTAACACATTCAGATAAATTTAAATCATGTAACTTTTCTCATCACAATGTAATAAAAGTATAACAATTTTAGTTTAAAATTTTCTAAATAAAATACAATATTTTCTAATTTTTTAGTAGATATTCAAAATTAAGCAATTTTAAAAATTAAGTTATAGATTTACTTGAAAGAGTAGGATATTTTTATCAATACATTCTCAGGCTGCTTTTTCTCCAGGACTGCAGTAGAACTTCCTGTCATGATAGAAATATCCTTTCTACATTTGGATTGTTGTGGCTAGTGTGAACAGGGAAATGAACTTTTAATCTGTTTTCCTTTGGTTTATTAGCATGAAAAGTCACATGTTATTAGCAGCACTTTATGACAGGGAAGCGCCTAGACTTTTAAAAACATCCTTTGTAGAGAGCTACGGTGAGCGGTGATAGCCAGCAGATGGCGCTGACATCTGGTGCTCTCCCAAGTTTACAGGTAAATTGCGCATATGCCTAGGGCCAAAGCGCGCCAAGTCATGAGCCATCCCGGGGCGTATTACGCTCCTGAGTAAACAGCCAATGAGAATGAACACGCCGCTCCAGGGCATATATAAGCAGTGCCTTTTCGGGGGGGTCGGGTGTCGCCCTCCTGGAAGATGTAATAATCAATTGCTGCAGAAGGATCCTGTATGTGTCCGTGTGTTCCTGCCGGCGGGAAACCTGCGCGGACGACAATCCTTCAAATTATTCTGTCTGAAAATTTAATTTTAATATGACAGAGAGTTTACTTAGAATTATTAGCTATAGGCTACTTTCCCCATTTTATTAGTGTACATTAATTGTATAAAATATATGGCAGTTTTCATAAAATTAATTCTGTCAAATTATATGCATAGTATATCTTCATTTTATAGTACTGTTTTCAAACTCTCTCTTGGATAGTTCATTTTTTTCCTTAGGTATATTTTAAAAATATTTAATTTGAGAGTATTGTTTCTCTTTATGTGTAGTGGTGTTTCTTGACCCATTAGCATTCAGGATGCATATACTTATGATCATGGTAACTTTGTGTTTCATTGTTTCATTGTTAATATGCAGTGACCCACTTAACACCTTTTGAGTAGTTTTGGCTTTAAGTCTGCTTTGTCACATGAGTCTATCTTGGCAGCTAGCACTGAGATTCTGTTTCTCACCCTCCCACTTTTAGTCTCTGTATACTTTTGCCTTGGAGAAGAGTTTCTTAAAGACAGCAAATATTTAGATCATGATGGATTAAACTAGTTCATCATTCAGCTGATCTGTGTCTTCTAATTGAAGAACAAGACTAATTATACTGAGAATGAGAAGGTTATATGATTCGTCTTTCTTCAGTTTACAGTTTTGTTTGTTTACTGAATTAATAATGGCTTATTGTGTGATTCGCCTACATATATCAATATTTACTCTTCCCAAGTGCTCACGATTGTTGATATCTCTTTACTTTTGATGTGTGTGTTATTGTTCTTCTATCTTCTGCAAAGATGACTTAGCTATCATAGACTTTTGTTCATTTGTTTGTTTCTAATTGTCAAGGACTGACTTTGTTTCTTCCTTAATTTTAAAGGATAAGTGTTGTACAAATAGTAACAATGGTTGATAGATACTTTGTTTTACAGCTGTAAATACTTCAGCTCATGGACTCTTGACCATTAGAGTTTCTGGGAAGTAGTCCACTCAAGTAGGTTTTACCTTTGTTACCAACTTGGTGCTTCTGTTTTGTAGTCTTTCTTTGTTCTGTATTCTTGACATTTTTATTACAGTATGATTTGGAGAGACTTTGTTAAGTTAATGTCTATTTGCAATTCTAAATGTCTCCTATAGTTGTATGGTAATAACTTTCCCAGAATTAGAAAATATTTCTATTATAATATCATTGATCATGTGTGTATGCCTTCAGCTTGCATCTTCACTTCCACTTCCACAATAGTCATACATTTGGGCTCTTAATCATGTCAAGAGTTCTTGATGGCTAAATTATTTTATTTTATTTTTCTTTATCGATTTTTCTTTTTCTTTTTTATGTTTATTTTAAATCTATTTTATAGTCCAGTTGTTATCCCCCTTCTGGTCCACCCTCTGACAGTTCCTCATCTAGTTCCTTCTCTCCAGTCTCTAAGAGGATGTCCCCCAAACCCTGACCACACCAGACTTCCTCCCTCCCTGTGGCCTCTAGTCTCTCCAGGGTTAGGCCTGTCTTCTCTCACTGAGGCCACACCAGACAGTCCTCTGTTGTATATGTGTCAGTGGCCTCTGACCAGGTAGTGTATTATGCCTGGTTGGTGGCTCAGTGTCTGAGAAATATTGGAGATCTGGGTTAGTTGAGACTGTTGGTCTTCCTATGGGGGTCACCCTCCTCCTCAGCTTCCTCCAGCCTTTCCCTAACTCAACCACAGGTGTCCCCAACTGCAGTCCATTGGTTGGGTGCAAGTACCTGCATATGTCTCAGTCAGCTGCTTGTTGGGTCTCTTGGAGGACAGGATCGGTATTTATTTTCTTTATTGATGCCTTAATGTGATAATTCCTTCATAACATCTTTAATTTATGATATTCTTCTGTCTACAGTTTTGTCACTTGATAATTATTTCCATTGGTTATTTACTTGTCTATTGGGTTTTCCTTTTCAAGATTTTTATCCCTCCATCCTCAGCAGATGTTTTACATCTTTGTAGACTATCCCAACCAAGCTGCTGAATTTCTTGATTCCTGAGTGAAGACTTTTGCTTCGTTTGTCTTTATATTTGAATTCTCTGCGGGGTCACTGATAATTTTTAAATATGTATACTCCTTTGTATTTTAACCAACTTAGCATCTTTGCATTTGGTTAGTAGATTCATGAACTGTTGGAGGAGTGATACTGGTTGACATTATATCTTGTGCTTCTATGCCCTGGTTGTAAATTCACTGAGATGGTTTTTAACGTGGTTCCTCTTAGTAAACAGACTTCTCTTGAAGGCTCAATCCTCCATAATTCTTGGAGAGGGGAAAAAGTGTCATAACAGCAAAAACATAAGAATAAAATGGCTTTTCCAGCATATGTTTTTTGGAAATAACTCCTTTCATTATGCTTTACAGGGCTGCAATGTCTAAGTTAAATTGACAGAGTCTAGATTGCGTCTAGATTGTCAATAACAAATAATCATTTCACTTACTACCCACTATTGCATATTCATTTATTGATACATACCTACATCCTTCTGTAAAAATTTGACCAAAATAACTGTTTGTAAATAAAGGTTGACCATCATTTTATTAATTAAATTGTCATGTGGCCCCTCTTTGCTATATAATAATAAAAATCATTAAACTACGTGAAAAAACTAAAACAGGCATTTATATTTGCATAACAGAGTTACAAGAAAAAACAGCCACAACTTTGAAACAAACAAAAATGACAACAAAACCAAATCTTTGAACCTGAAAGAGCCCACTAATCTGTACTATGAGTTGAATGATGATCTTGTCTTAGCACAAGATTCTTTGAAATGTGAATTATCTAGTGACCAAAGAAACTCACAATAAACTACTGAATAGAGAACATGTACAGAGATCTTAGATGTCATTCAGCATTGTTAGATGTTTTGACAGATACAGTAAGAACTTAGTACTTTCTAATTTAGAGGCAATAAATAGTATCAATAAGATATCAAACTTTGGAACACATGCATTGAATACAGTAAATACAGCTGAAGGAGACTGAACAAGACAACTTAATAAAGAATATATAGTTTTTGATGATGGAAGCTCAAAGACTTCAGGAAAAAATGATTAATGTAGATGATAAATACCATCCCAAATTAATATTTCATTTTCATAATTAATGTGAACATAGTGGCTGTTATCATGATATTTGATTTAGAGAGAAGATGCATACATTGCTCAACTGATGTCAAGAGCATCTCATTCAGGATTTGTTACCATGGTGTCCTAGCATTTTATTGCTGTAAAGAGACACCATGACCATGGCAACTCTTAGAAAGGAAAATGCTCAGAGGTTAGTCCATTATTAGCATGGTAAACATACAGAATGCAGGCAGACATTGTGCTGGTACTTGAGTATTTGAGAGTTCTATATCTGGATCTGTAGGCAGGAGAGAGAGAGAGAGAGAGAGAGAGAGAGAGAGAGAGAGAGAGAGAGAGAGAGAGAGAGAGAGAGAGAGAGAGAGAGAGAGACTGAGCCCAGGCTTGAGGACCTTAGACCTCAAATTCCCATAGTCCCTCTAACACTTCTAACAAAGTCACACCTACTCCAACAAGGCTATTCCTCCTAATAGTGCCAGTTAGTTTTAGCCAAGCATTCAAACACATGAGTCTATGTGGCCATTCCTATTGAAACCACCACACCAGTAGAGCTGTTTAATGTTATCTGATGACTGTGTGTAACATGCAATTTGGTTTCCTTTCATACGATAACTGTCTTAGTATAACTGTTACACAGATGAGCACAACTCACTGTTTTGCCTTAAAGTTTTTTTTTTTATCAATTTTAACATTGACATTGATTTTTGTTAACACTACTCTACTTGAATACCAAACAATGACAACAGCCTAGATAATTTCCTCATATTGACCATTTTCATCAGACTTTCTTGCCCATACAGATTCTCTGTTTTCATCCCTAGTTTTTATTTGTACAAAAATATCATAGTAACAAAATTATGTGCTGTACAAGCTTTGAGGCTTACTTTTTTTACTCATAAAATACCTGTGAGTTCAGTTTGCAAATCAAATGATTTTTATTAATGAGTATATTTTTGTATGCATATGCCCGCTTGTCTGTTAACTCACTGAAGTATACTTAGCTCTTTTACAGTCTAAGTTTATTGTAAATTGTGGTGATATAAACATTCATGCACATCAGAGATTTAAAAGTTTGCTCTGTGTCCAGAATTCTGTTACAAGCAATTCCTGAAGCAAGAAAAAACAGTGTTAAGAGAAGAGAATGGTCGTTTTGTGAAGCTGATCAGAATTATGCAAATGTCTCTGGATGACAATAATAAGAACGCTAACAATAATTTGGCCATGCTAATATGAAACTGGAATGATACCAAGTGTTGCCAGAGCAGTTTGTGGTAGAGAGGTCCTTATGGACAGATAGGACGAGGATTCTGTAAGATGTCAAGACACAAAGAAAGGGGTTATTGCATGTACAGAGCTGGTTCACATGGTGAAAATATGAGAACATCTGAGCACAAGCTTTGACATTTGGAAAGCCTTAGATGTGGAAAGCTGGGTCACAGGAGGGATCAGCCAAAAGGCCATTATTTATAAAATATGTGGGAGAGAGGGCTTGTGGTTTCCTGGTTGTCTTAAGGTTGAACGCATATTAGAGGGGATCAGAGTGGTAATATGACTGGTAATACGAACAGAACTAAATCATAAATCACCCGGGGCTCTCATGTTGTTAACGGCCTGGAGAAACAAGCAAGAAGAGTTCTGCTCAGCAGGCAGAAAATGAGGAGGGAGAAAGAAAAGACACCAAGGTGCTAAAAGGAAAAATACACAAGTGGCAGGTTATAGCTGTGAGTGTTTCAAAAACAGCAGTGCCACCTCTGTCCTGAGGACACAGATGTGGACTTCACAGAGAGTGGCTGCTGCAAAAACATCAATGAAGAGACCTTGCTTCTGGAAGGGGCTGCCTTCAAGAAGTTGAATGCCTCTCATCACTTTCCTTCTCGAGCAGTTTTATATAACAAAGCTATGTTCAGTTTTGCTTTTCGTTTTCATTCCATTATATTTTAAGGAACCACATTTGAAGCTTATAGTTACTGATACCAAATGACATATAATTAAGGAACAGCGTGTAGAAATCACAAAACATTGGGAAATTATAGGCAAATTAATAAATATCCATTAGATGCTTGGCAAAGCAAGACACGTTGCAAACATCTGATATCATTTCAAAATTAAAATATAGCTCTCTAGATCTTAAGTGATACATAGAACTAATTATATGTAGTGTTCTACAGTTTAAGTCACTGAGTACTTAATTTAGGAAACTATGAATAGAAAATTAATTTCTCCTTACAAAGCTGTATCTATCACATAGCTATCTTTATTTATCTGTCCATATATGCAAATAGAAGAGGGATAGAAAGAGTTTGAATTAATGACTTTTAGAAAAAGAAATAATGGCTTGTGGGGAAAAATCATCTGTTTGAAAGAACATCAGATACCTGTGCTTGAATCCAAAGTTAACAAACACACCAAAAAGAACGCAGCAGGACGTATAACAGTGTAATGCTCTCCTGAAAATTCACAGATCTTCTTCTGCAGCTCAGCAACTGTTCTAGTTCATTTCTTTTGCTGTGACAAACACGCTGACAAAAAAACACCCCAGGAAAGGAAGGATTGATGTGGCTCGAGGTCCATCATTCCCGGGAAAGTCAGGGCAAGAACTCAAGAGGCTAGTGACGTCAAAGCCACAGACAAAAGCAAAGAGAAAACATGTGCATCCTTCTTTACTGGTTTACACTCTGGAACTCTCTCCTTTCTTATACTGTGCATAACCCCCTTCCTAGAGAATGCTCCCTTCAAATAATGGGCTGAGTCTTCTCAAATCAACAATCATGACAATTCCCTGCAGACATGCCTACTGGACCAACCTGCTCCAAATAACTCCTCAGGCTTTCAGCCCAGGCTTTCTAGATTGTGTCAATTTGGCAGTTAAAACTAACCAGCACAAGCCATCCCTTGTCAACCTGACACACAGTCCTGTCACTTTAAGCTATAACTTTCTATCTTTTGTCTCCAAAAACTCTTGTTACTATCATAATATAAAACACAGTTTGACTCTCCCAAATCTAAACAATTCCAACACTTTAAAAGTCAAATTTTTCTTTAAAAGTCTACTTCTTAACTGTGAGCCTAATTATATATATGTGTGTGTGTGTATATATATATATATATATATATATCCTCAAGTATATTTATTCCATTATTATAGAATATTTTATATATATGTATATATATCCTCAAGTATATTTATTCCATTATTATAAAATATTATATATATATGTATATACATATATATACATATATATATATATGCTCTCAAGTACATTTATTCCATGTGGGAAGAGCAAGATATAAACAATCACACTAGAGCAAACCAAAAATTCACCAAAATAAATTCAAATTCTGCCACTCAAAGTCCTACATCAGAGATTCACTCATGCTCTGATGATAATCTTCTGGGCTCCAAAACTCTGCCATCTGCAGTAGGACACGTAGCTACCCACCTCTTAGGCCAGCTCCAGTTCATAGTTGCAGCTCTCCCTGCAGCTGTTCCATGGTACTGGCATCTCCAGAATCCTGGGCGGGGCGGGGGGGTGATTCGAGTGGGATCTTTCCTACAACAGGCTTCACATTGACTAAGAGCCCTTTAGAGCCTTTCTGTAGAGATTGAAACTGCCACATGGTGCTTGGCCTGTTTTCCATGACCCTTCAGGACTTCGAAACTACTGTCATGTGGAGTATTGTTGCATGGTCAAGTTCTGCTCCAAGCTTGAGAAGCAGCCTGCCCTCTAGCCCACAGCTCTATCAGCTTTATGTGCTAATTCTGAGGAAACACTTTCCTATTGTCCCCGTGAAGCACTGAAGGTCTTACCTCCTTGATGTTGGGTTTTTTTGTTTGCTTGCTTGTTTGTCTTGCTTTTTGTTTTTAAATCAATCACAGTTGATGCTTTAGTCCCTGCCTGATCAGCTGCACACAGAGAAAACATGAAATGGAGGAAAAGGGAAAGAAAAGAAAAAGGGGAATCTCAGCGACCATTAGAGAAGCTTTCTCTTGCAGCAGACGGGAACAACTTTAGAGACCTCATAGCCAGACAGTAAGTACACAGAGTGAGAGGCCTTGAAACACTCAGCCCTGAGAAGGATCTCCGTGAAATCGTTTCCCCCAGGGCTCAGAAAACTTTGCAGAAGTGTACATGAGCCAGAGGCAATGGAGCACATCAAAGAATTAGGTCTCTAGACACACAGGGCTGGCAAACACAGGAACTCACAGAGGTTGTAGTAGCATTCGTAGGGCCTGTAGCGGTCTGTACCAGATGGGGTCCTAGAGCTGAAGGAAGTGGGCACATGCCTCCATCTCTAACCCAGAAGCTATCTCCAATTGCTAATCACTTGCAGTGAAAGACATATATTTTCCAAGGGAGTCTCACTGGGCAAACAAACCACTCTTAAGTGAGGATCCCATGTTCAGCAAGAGACAGCAAACACAAATGAATTCAATAGTATCTTTGGAGGTTTTATTGTCTCATGATATTAAGGCAAGATTTTTTTTTTCTATTTTTAAACATTACAGGTTTTTTTGGTATATATTATGACTTCCAGGTTTGAAGTTTTATGATACTTCTGTGTGTCTGTGTGTGTGTGAACAGTATCTATATGTATTTCTTGTGCTTTTTCTTTGGTTCTCTCTCTTGTTTGGTTGTTTGGTTAGATTCCAACTTGTTTGTGTTTGATTTCTTTTCTTTTATTGTTACTCCTCAGATACCTATTTGTTTTCTAAAGAAAGACAACAGAAAGAATGTAAATGAGTTTGGGAGAGGAGTTTGGGAAGAACTGAGAAGAGGAGGGGAATCCATGATCAGAACATATTATATGGAAAAAACATTTCAATAAAAGAAAAAAAGAAAGTAGTGAAAAGAAAAAAGAATTTCCCCAAATCAAAAACCAAAGACCAGACAATAACAGCAGCAAAAAAAAAAATAAATAAATAAAAAAAAAATAAAAAATCCCAGATTAGATGAATTAGATAAAGTGGAATAACAACTAAAATAATTAAATATATGTAAACTATTAATTAAAAACTCCACTAAACACGGGAAGCAGGGGAAGAAGAAAAGGAAAAAAAAACCTGTGGCATTTCTGAGTGCTTGACTAACTGGAATCATCCAGCTGTGCATGGCATAGATGAGCTTCAGTGAACACAGGCGCTCTCACCTTTCTGTGCTCTGCTGGTATGGATTCTGTCTTGGATAAGTGGCTCATGTCCCTGAGAGTCATCTTATGTTCCACTTTGCTTTGTATTTTATCTGCTGCATGGGCCTCTACCTGCCAGAGACCTCTCAGATTGCATCCCGAAGGGTGGCTGTGTGCAACAAAAAGATGGGAAGCAGGCAAAGCACTTAGGTTATGACAGATGAAGACCTAGCAGACTCCAGGGTTATTCTTCCTTTGATAAAAATCATTCCTGGCCAGAGAAGGCAGGTCTATGTCTCTTGTGCTCTATACACCTTTGGCTTCTCAGCATCTGGTCTCACTGCTCCTTACAGCTGCCTCTCTGAGAAGGCAACATTGAGACTCCCTGACCTGTGATTGTTTCCTGATCTCAGGCTCCCATGGTAGCTGTGGATTTTCCAATAGATTCTGAAGGTTCCGCTTGGCTGCTGCCCTCTCTCATATAGCATGACAAAATGGAATTTCTCTCCACCACTGACCTGTCCAGTGGAGAAATTACTCTCTCACTGAAACCCCTGACTAGATTTCAGGCTCATGAAGCTTGTAGGCTTGACAGAGAGTGGATCTGCTCATCTTTCATTTGGATTACCTTCAGGAAGGCACTTCTCCCCCACCTCCCCCACACAACCAGGGGACATACAGCTGAGGACTTTGGGTTCTCTGTGGCATGTGTCTTTTTTGCTCTTCCTGTTCTTCCTCTTCCTTCATGCATTTATGAAATTCATTGAGTTACAGTATTTTTTCCCCCTTACTCTGACTCTCCTTTGCTGACTCACGAAGAGGCAGACACTAGTCCACCATCCACGGCCATTTTGGAGAATGTTTATTAGATCTTTGTTGATTTGTTTTGGGGCTATTACATCCCCCTTTACATTTTCTGTGTAGCCTTGGATTGGTCATTTGCAGGCCAGAGCTCCTCTTTTAGTATCAAAAACCCAGTCTCTGCTAGTTGAAGATCTCTGGTGTTATGTGGCTGCCTCCAGGATTTTAGGTAATACAGTTGGATTCCTAATGCATAGGTGATTCTACATCTGAACATCAGACCACAGGTGGCAGCCCTATTATCAACAGTTATAGGAAACTTGGGTTTTGTGATTCCTTGAGAGGACTGGACTGACTCTGGATCCCTGGTCTGTTGAAATGGTACACAAATGAAAATGTACCTCATGCGTCTGAAATGGTTAAGTCTATTAGCAACTTCAGTGCTGTGTTTGCTTACTCTAAGTCTCTAGCTAGGGTTTCACTGTCTCAGTACATGTGACCATGAGCTGGGCTGGTAATGGCTGAAACAAATATCTTCAAGATGTTACACATAGGCTCTTGATTAGAAAATCATTTATAAGGTTATAGCCAACTTGTAGAGATAACTCAAGAATAGAAGTTGGATCAAGTTATGCTCTCTGCCTGAGAGCCTTGGCATATGCACCTTGCCTCCACGTTCCCAGGATGACAGAACTATTCTTAGTGTACAGTCAAATGTGCTCAAGACTGAGCTCAAGATCCATTTGGGGATCTCTTGCTGAACAGGGATAGTCATTGTTGCCACACACTCAGACAACTTGACTCCCTGAAGGACTCTAAGTGGGCACACTCATTTTTAAACTGTAACTGAGAGGAGATGAAACTGAGTGTCAGAATCTGCCTTGGGACTGCTGTTTACTTATTTGATTTTATTAGGCTGGCCACGGAGATGCTAGAAAGTTCCTTATATAGGCACATTGCTCCCATGTGCATGCAACGGAGTACTGAAACTGAGACTCAGGGCCTATTCAGAATCTGTTATGTGACAGAAGCTAGCAAACCTGTCTCAGTGGTTAGATAGACTTCCAAACAATTATGTTCAAGGTTGGAATTATTTTTGCCCTGAAGCACAAAATGGGTAGGGTGGTGGAGCCAAGAGAAAACCACTATAAGATTTACTGTGAGTCGGAGATCCTCAAAACTGTTGGTGAACTAAGGTGTCTACACTCCTCGAGTGACATTACTAATTTGAATCTGCAGCAGAAGGAGCTGGAAAGGAGCAACAGGAAGATTTTCAGGTCTACTTCTAAGAACAATGTTGGCATGTCTGGATAATGAGACACTAGCCAATTCTTCCCAGATCTCTTGACAGATGGTTTTGATAGCATTATGAAGACCAAATGAGTCTACAATCAAGAAGTAAGACCCTTTCCAGATCAAGAGCCAGTGGTAGAGTTTCCTGGTCTCCACCTTGGTATGAAAATGAACTCTCAAGATGGCTTTCCTAGCACTGGTTTCCTCTAAAGCTAATAACATCCTGTAGGAATCCTAAAATTCCAGTAAAAACACTTCAGTCAGTGTCAGATTCTTGTTACAGAAAGACAAGAATAGATGCTCCAACTTGGTGATATCTGTCCATCTTGAGGTTTTTCAACATCTCAGCCTGTGTTCTGTGTTTTGAAGAACAGAAGTCCTAGTGGGTAAGTGCTCACATAGCTGAGTCCTGGTAGTGCTATCTCAAATTTCCAATTTCTAGAAAGAGGCTGCAAGGTAAGGGTCTTCCCTTATCACCATGTTTTATTACTCTTCTTCACTCTTTTCACTCCCTCCCTCAAATGCCTTCACATACTGCTTGCTGTGTGTTGAGCTCAGTGGAGGGCCTGAAGTGAGTGCCAGCATATTTATACAAAATAACACTTCATTCTCTAGAGGGACAGTGGTCTGGTGCATGCTAGGTTTCATTTGTGCTCCAGGATAGGAGAGACAATAGCCAGTCCCTTATCATTATATATCATGAAAGGTTAGTACCTGGAGTGCTTAATAAAATCTTTTCTTATCTTCAGGAACAAACTATAATTGATATATTTTATTTCATAGTTCCCAAGGGTTTGATTTCATTGATCTGTGTACAAGCCCACCAGGACTTTGAGATTGGCCAACTAGAAGTCAGCCCTCAGCTATCACCTGCAGAAATGGAGATGGTACATGTGTGGCCCAGTTCTTTAGCTGCTCACAGAGAAGGCAGAGTCTGGAATCTAGAGAGGGATTCCCTCCTGATTTTGTGAGATTGTGGTAGGAACAGGGATAATAAGCCAGATTTTCCTACTAATGCCAATATGGCTATTTTTGTATTTGTTTGGGGGCATAGGAGCCTATCAACCACTTTCTGGATTTCTTATAAAAGGAAGTAAAGTTCTTTATGTATTGTTGAACTGATGTGTCCATCTTGGAAAGCATAAGAAGGCCTTCTCATTTCCTGATTTTGATGATGTAAATCTTACATTTGTCAAATGAATAAATTATCTCTTTCATTAAAATTGAAAGTCACTTTAAATAATTACACTTTCACATATCGCATGCTACCATTGCTTGTGCCTTTTGTGGTATTCATATTACATGCAGACTAGACAGATCTTGTTTGTTTTTCTTCGCTGTCCTTCAGATTGTATATCTTTAGTAGTTTATCTTTAAGGTCCAGTGATTTTTCCCATTGACATCTCTATTTTGCTCTCAGTATCACCTGACAATTTGATCTCTTCATATCTTTTGTTTTCTTCACAAGAAGCATATATTATAAAATATTCATGTGACTTGACTCTTATTTATACTTCATAATTTTCTAATTTTTTAAAAAAATATTTTTTCTCTTATTGTCATAAAATGAAACCCCCCCTTCCTTATGTTGACTGACTATTAGATTCTGTGGATCAGTTTCTTGTGTCTTTAAGGACTCCCCACATCTTCCCAGTTTGGGCAGATACCTGAAGTCATGTTGGCCTAATAGACACTGAATAAACAATGGTAGAAGTAGAAATCACAAACTAGTTTCTTGAAATAGATATTTTCTCTAAATGCACCAGGAAAAAAGGGAGAATTTGTAGTAAATATGAAAATACATATATAAAAAAAAAAGGAGGACAGCTAAAGTGGTGAAGGTGGCATCATTTTAAGAAAGAAGCAAATAAAATCTATTAGTGTTCAGGAGAACACTAGCACAAAGTGATGTGGACCACATATTGAATAATATGCATAATAACTTATTTTTGATACTTTGTCTAAAGTTGTTTGGGAATTGTCAAGATCTTCCAAACTAGATTGGAAACACAAAAATACATTTTATAGTCCATCAAGGGATGGCTATTTCTTAGCGTTTGCTGAACATTGTTGGGTAATTTGGTTTAGTCTTCAGGTAGACCTGAACCTATAGGATGGTGTTGATCTTAAGTAGTCAGAGTTGCATAAAGTCAGCATAGTATGACTGGTTGGATACTTCTTGAAGTGTATAGTGTTCTTCACTCTGATACAATTTCTATTTGTTCAGTAGCCATATGGGCCTGTCTCTTCACTATATGAATTTGGTGAAGATATGTTAACTACCTGTCAAGGTAAGATGAACATACACTGTAGATGGATGTCAGTTTACAGAGCTTTCTCTATACAGTTCCATAGATGGGTTATTAAGTACACCACGAATCCAACATTCAATAAAAAAAAAAAAA
>JADRCD010172271.1:0-10590 GCA_019843815.1 Montemys delectorum
TTAAAAGTATGTAAATGTATTATATTTAAAGAAGGAAAGCCCCTGTGTGTAT
Organism: Montemys delectorum; assembly: GCA_019843815.1. Classification (NCBI taxonomy): domain Eukaryota; kingdom Metazoa; phylum Chordata; class Mammalia; order Rodentia; family Muridae; genus Montemys; species Montemys delectorum. Next base: position 53 of record JADRCD010172271.1, read on the forward strand.
GCTTACCATTCACACTCCCTTTTAGAAAGAACATTAACCCTAGGAACTTTGGAAAGCCCTCACACCAAAGTCTGATAACATTGGCTCATTCTTCAGATGAAAAATAATTTTTTTTTACTTACTATTCTCTGATTTTGCTTTGCAACTTCTCAACATATACCTGACCCCCTACAGAATATATTGGATAAGTACGCTCACTTTTTCAGCTTTACACAAATGTAAGCATACTACTGACACTTCTGTAGCTTTCTTTAACTTACAACTCAATTTTGCTTCTCCTATTCATTACTCTTATAGAATTCTGTTAGTTTCTATAGGTCTACGATCATGCATACAACAAAAAAATACATTCCAGTTTAGTTTACTGCTACTGTTCTTGGTAGAAATTGGGATTATTCTAGTTTTCAATTAATTCTAAAACTTTTATTTAAAAAAAAAAATAGTATCTACTTCCTGGTAGATGATACTCCCTCAAGGACGTGAGCTTGAGAGTAGGAGCTCAGCGCAGGATTTTTTTACTTTTAGACCTACAGATCCATGGCTCATAGTCACGGGCATTCAGCATGTGTGCGTATTTCCATAAAAGAAACATTTCCCATTGCTGAAATGTTTTAAGATAGTCAATGCCATTTTTTTTAATAAATACAAGAATTTCACCCAAACAGGCCTTAACTTTGTCTCTCTTTAATCTAGTATGTACTTAAATGGTAATACATGGAGGCTTGTATCCCAAGTGTCAATCACACAAAATTTTTATCACAAGTCATAGTCACCTTTAGCCCTTTTTTCCTCAAAGCATCTCACAATTCAGCTATTATATTCCACCAAGGGAGGGATGACCTCCTAGATTTTCTTCCACAGTTTTTAAAGACTTCCATTTCACAAAGGATTAAGTCATCCAAGAATGAATTATGCACCACTGAGAGACTGAGGAATTGTCTCATGGATAACTGTCTCAGAACTATTAAGAGAGAATTTATTATCTTCCCTCCTTTGCAATTCCATTCCTATTTGGTAGATTTATAAATGCAAGTACAATTAGTTCAAAATTCTGCATTTTACTAACTTTCTGCTACTGCTAAATCATCTTTACAACCATAAATTGTATGTCTTAACATCTAGTAAGGAAGCCCTTTATTCTTAACTCTGGAACTTGAATTTTATGACCAGTCACTCAAGTTTTCCAACACCAGGAGATACTGTCAGATTTAAATCACCATTATGATGACACTGTTTTCTTACTTCTAAAAATACATACATATGGCATATCTATCTTGTCTCCTTTTATCATATCCTTAATAACCTTTAATCACTTTATCCATAACTATCTTGAGTAGTTTATGCAGAATTTATATACAGGACTTCAAGGTTCTGACTGGTACTGTGCATGGAATCCGTATGGGGTTACCTTTGCTATTTGGTTACTGCTTATGAGAAGAAACGTAGTGTTTCTACATTTTCCTTGTACTCAATATCCTTGCTAAATTCTCTTTCTACTCCAAATAAGTCTGGATATTCTATTACATTTTTGATTTGTGTAATTTTATCATATGCAAAGAAAATAGCTTTAGTTTCTGTTATCCAGTGCTTCTATCTTCTTCTAAGGTTTTTTTCATTTATTTGCTTTTATTATGTGTATGGGTAGATCTGTGTATGGGCATGTACATGCAAATACAAATGCCCGAGGAAGCTAGAAGCACTAGATCTCCATGGAGGTGGAGTTAGCAGGATTGTAAGCTGTCTGACATGTACGCTAGGAACTGAACACAAATCCTTTGCACAAACAGCTCCCAGGGTTAACCACTGAGCCACCTCTCCAGCCTTCAGGCTCTCTTTCTTTCTCTTTTTGGTGGGAGTGAGGATTGAACCAGGGCTTGAGGACCTCTGTTTTACTGTATGAAGGAAAGTTTCTACTTCACTAATGAGCAGAATCAGGGAAGCAGGTGACTTGGAATGGAGGATGATTTTGATAGAAACATGGATAATAATTCATCATTAGTCATGAAGGATGCTGCAAGTGCCTGACAGATATCATTTGCAAAGTTCAGGAAGTTCCTGTCTATTTTTAGTTTGTTAAAGTTTTTACCATGTGTTATTAATGTCATTAAAAGTATTTTTAATGCTATCAGATAATTAAATGTCAAATTATTTTCTACATCTTCTCTTTTTATGAGTTAATACACTAGAACACAATATATGTAAACAATAATGGAATGGGACACAATATTGAATTAAACTTGTAAATGTTTCATTTAATAAATATTTGCCTGTTCATTAAAACAGAAGGACTGGTACCCAAGAAGGTGAAATGTCCAAAGTTTCCTTTTCATTTAGCATGAATATAAACAGGTATAACTTCATAAAATGAGTCTGATGAATGTCAAAGTTTCTCTTCCATGAAAGAAACTACACAAGTCTTTTACAGTTAGATAAGAACTTACATGCCAAATCACATGAAAAACGGAGAAGTTATCCATTCCAGATTTGATGTCTTTCAGATTTCTATTGTGTATCATTTATACTCTTTTCTTTAATGTATCCTGCCTTTAGAAAAGAGTAGTTACCTTCACATGAAAGCAGGAGCCACATTACAGAATATCCTGAGCCAATGCCCTTGGCGGCCTGGTCCCAATGTTTGCTGTGTTTTAGTTTTGTAGTAGAAGAATCTCAAAAACATGCAAACAAAAAAAGATGACTGCATGCACACAATACCCAATTATAATTCAAAACCTACCTCTTACATCCACCATAAAAATCCCAAAGCAACTATTACTATAAACACAATCCCATGCCCTGTATTTATCATTCTGGCACTTTAATATATATTTCTAAAATAAAGACTTTATTTTTCCAAGTTTATATTCCCAACACATTTTAAGAATAAAGAAAAGAAACACATTATTTTCAGGTGTTTCATTAGTATTCAAATTTCCAACCCACCTTAAAAATTCTGGAAGGCCTGAACTGCTATAGAATGAGTTTATACAGGAGTTCAGTAGAACATGGAAAAGGAGATCTTCTTAAAGAACTGCTCAAAGAACAAGATTTCAATCAAATCTGCTAGTGCCAATTTGATATGGCATACTAACAGACGACAAGACTGTTAGGACTGAGTGTCAGTGATTACCATCATCATAGGGAGAGGCTCAGGGGCTTGGGAATTAGCTGAGACTCTAAAGTGCTTATCATACATGCCTAAGGAACTGAGTTCGATCTAGGCCTAGAGCTCACCACGTAAGCTAGGCTGGCTAAACCCTGAGCTCCAGGCATCCTGCCTACTCTTCATCACCAGCACTGAGATTTCAAGGGCATGCAACCATATCTAGCTTTTGTAGAAAATTAGTGTGACAGGTTCTAGGGACTGAACTTCCAGTTGTCAGGAGTAGGTTCCTTAGGGGAACCCTGTCACCTAATTAGGGCTGGATTTTGTATAGGTTTACTTTTTGATTTTATTTATTTACTTATTTATTCATTTAATTTTTAACTTTTTATTGATTCTTTGTGAATTTGACATCATGCACCCCAATTACATTCATCTTGTCCCTTTGTATCCATTCTCTGCCCTTGTAAGCTCACCTCCAAAAGAAAATTTAATAGAAAAAAAAAGTGCTGTGGAAGAAGACGGAGTATATCACTGTATGTCAAACGGAATCCCCTTTTGTCCACCGGGCTCTATTTGCAAATGTTCACTGCAATAAGTAATTGGTCTGTTTCCAAAACACTGGCTTCTGTTCCACTATCAATGCTGGAACCTAACTGGGCCTCCTCTCGGAAAGCCTGTTGTTGTCCCAGGTCACTGAGATCCTACAGTTTTGGACCTGCATGACTAGGCCTTTCACCAGCTCCAGTAGTTCACAGGTGAGAGAGATGTTGCAGTGGACTAGCTTAAAGCACAGGATATGGGCTTGGGTGGTAGCTGAATTGTTCAGCCTACCAGCTCTCCTACGTACACACCACCAGGGCTAGTTCCGCAGCACTCCCCAGGCTAGCTCCTCTAGTGCAGCCACCAGCAAGGGGAGGGGCCAGCTCTCCCACTCTCGTGCCCTTGGGGCCAGTTCACCTGCACCTTCACCATCAGGGCTAGCTCTACTGTGCTGCCCAGGTGAAGTGCAGGGCCCACTTTCAACTAGAGCTGGTGAGGGGTAGGGCCAACTCTCCAGCTCTCATGACCTCCTAGGCCAGCCCTCCTGCTGCTGCAGAAGGTAGTGAGGGGAGAGGCGGGAAGAGCAACTCTCCTCCCTCATGCCACCTCACAGCAGAAGAGTGGTAGGATCAGCTCATCTGTAACCCTGCTACCAATGTCAGCTCTCCTGTTCTGCTCAGGCAAGGGGTAGGGCTGCCTGCTTAAATGCTGCAGCTGAGGAGCAAGGCCAGTTCTCCTGCCTATAGCAGGCTGCTAGGGAAAAAGGGAGTAGGCTTGTGGTTCCAGTGGCTCAGTTCTTCTGCAAAGACTTGGGGATATCCAGAATTGTATATCCATCTACCTTCCATTACTTTGTTTAGAACACTTTGGCATACTTCTAGCATCTTAAAATGAATACTGAACTCATTAATTTGTATACCTCATGTAAATACAAAAACACAGCAAATACTTAAATATAAATCAAGTTTGTTTATCAATTTTCTGACTTCTATACCTTTTTTATTTTGTCTAAATAATCTGCATGTCTCTGACATTATCATTTAGCATCTTTGACCATGATCATGAATTTGTCAAACTTGACCTTTAAGTCACCAATGTTGCTTTATATATCAAGGTTGTTACACTAGGCAGATGAAAGTTCATAATTCAGAAGGCTTTTCAGATTATCTATTTTGGGCTTATCCACATTTTTTCTTTAAATTCTGCTTCTAATGTAAATGCTGATGCATCTGACACCTTGCTGAAGCATTCGCTGAACAATCCTTCCAGTCCTTCACGCCACCCTCTACTGTGCTGTGGTTTCAGGTTCTCAGACTATTCAACATGACCATGCATTTCTGTACCTGCTATGCTTAGCCAACACTAGTATGTGAATATTCACACATGAGAACTGATGCTAATCTCATAATTTGGGCTTTCTTTCTTTTCATCCTGATGTCTGTGGAACTTAAATCTTTTTACACATTACTCCTTTTTCTGTGTTATTCTTTTCTTCCTCCATTCATTCTGAAGGGATAGATTAAATGCCCAAGTTTGCTTCAACATAGAGTAAACTACTCAGTGTTTCTTTCTGGCCTTTCTCTGAATCAGAGCTTCAACAGTCTTACCTGCTAATTACTCCCCAGAAATACTTGCACATGTAACTTTAATTATACTTTTTCAAAGAACAAAGGGGCTTTTATTCAATAACTGCTCAATTAAGACATTGTTGTTCTTTACTCATTTCTGTTATTATCAATATTTCTGTCTCTGCATTTTCTTCTTGAGACAGGGCATTACTATGCAGCCCAGGCTAACCTCAAATCTGATCTCCTATGCCTCTGCCTCCCAAGTACTGGGATTGCTGGCACATGCATCATACTCAGCATCAGTGTTTCTTTTACTCTATGATTCTAATAACCTGTCTTGCACAGGTAATAACGAATACAGACATCATTAAATAGCAAAAAAAAACCCAATAATTGTTTTAGTTACATATGCACTTAAAATTTTTAAAGTCTTATTCCAGGAAAAATAAACAAAAACAAGGAATAACACTTTCTTTGTTATTAAGAGTAAAGAAGATTTAGAATCAAAACATCAACAGAAGACAGGAATTCAGAAATGACCGCTCTGCAGTGCTCACCATTGCTGCGTCATACCTACCTTGAATTATGAAGTGGAGTCACTGACAAGCACAGACATCAGCAGAACATAGTAGGTGAAGCACTGGACGTAAGAGACCTGTCTTCCAGCTGAGTTCTACCACTGACTCACTGTGCAATCCTGAGAGAGTAGCTAGGCCTTTCCAGATCTTAGAGTCTCCATGCTGAAGTGAGATAACTTATTTTATAAGTTTTTATTAAGAAGAATAAATGAAGTATTGAAATGGAAGCACCTTGCAACAAGAAAGAAAGGCAACATATATCTGTAGGTGCATAATTTATTAAACAATGAATTAGGAAGCAGTCACATTATCAGACTAGATGAGCTACACATGGTGCCTGGAAAGCTGAACTGCATTACAACAATATAAACCAATGAAGGATTACTTCCATGTGTACTTTTTATTGCTAACTTCCAGTTGTAGCCTCAATTACTCTCATTAAAATGTCACTGTGAGTCTCTCAGTCTTCGCTGCCTCTCCTCTACCATGACACACAGGCTCACACATTAGTGCGTTCTTCATTGCTTTAAGCCCTGTGCATGCCATGCCCTGAACATACAGCATCTCTCTTACTACTGCTCCTCTCACAGGTGAATCAGAAGTGGCATTCCATAACGTTGTCAGATTCCAGACTCTGACTGGTCTCTTTCAGTTTCCCATTTCTATATCCTTTCTAACATCTACCTTGAAACATAAGAAGCATCCCAAGTATTAGGAATGTCCAACTGTACTCCCCAGATGCAGCTCTGAACTAGTTTTGAGAAGGGCTGACCCATGCAACAATGTCAAAAATGTAAAGGATAATATTATTCTCAAGTAGACAGAAGGAAAAGGAGAGGGTAGTACCTTTCAGTTGTTTCCCGCTAAACAAGTTATTTGCTAGAATAAAAAATATTTATCTTAGTCTAAGGATCCTACGCTTTTATTTTCATATTAAGGGCCATTATGCTGTGTTTGCAATTTGGGGTTTTGTAACCATAGTAACTCTCCACTACACATATATAAGAGATACTTGAACTTCCTGTTTCTTAAACCTTAAACTTAAACTTACTTAAAATAAAAGATGGAAACAGTCTCTAACATGTCAGAAAGAAAGAAAAGTATTGCTACAATTTTAATTATTTTTTTTCTTTCTATTTTTTTTTTTTTTTAAATGACAGGATCTCACTACATAGCTTAAGGTAGCCCTGAACTTACAGCCTCATTCCTGCCTGTACCTCCCAAGTGCTAAGTTACTGGTTTGAGCTACCATGCTCAGTCCAGTTATTTTTTAGTAAGTGGACTCAAGCTTTGTGGGGTTTTCATATTTTGCCGAGAAAAGTAAATATGTAGCCAGTACACTAGGATAGCTTCAAATAGATGTATGAAGTTGAAAACTTCTGAGGATGGCCTAAACATCAGATTTCCACTCAAAAGGGCAATATGCACCAAGCCAATTAACACTAATAAGTAAGACACCTTCTTGCCAGGCAAAAGGGGAAGAGCTTAGGACAAGAGCACGGCTGATAGTCAACAAGTGCACTGCTAGTCACCCTCAGCCCAGGAGCTCATCACTCTGCAGCTGCAAGAGACCAGCACTGCATTCTACCCAACACAAACAGGATACCCAGAGAACATGTTTCAGAATACTGCCTTCACTTAGCCTGGATTAAACTGAATTCGAACCACTATCCAGTGTAAGCAGGTCAGTACTGAGAAAAGGGCACAAGAAAGACAATTGAAAAATAAAACCTTGTTTTAAAGTCTACAGTTTGCAGTAGTGTGAAACCACAAGTCACTCACATACACTGTAGGTTGGGAGGCCAATGAACACACAGACATCACGGAAAACAGGTCACTAAAGGAAATGAAGACCAAGGACAACTCTCCTTGTTTCAATGGTCATCAGTCTTTAGTTACAGCAACACAAATGTCCTTCAACACTGAGACACATCTAAAGACTCACCTCGTGCTTGGAGAAGAGCCGGACACCCTCCAGCTGGTGGAAAACTGGGTAGTGCTGGGAATCAATCTGGTCACGACGATACACATCACCTACCACAAGGAAGGCATTAAGTCCCGCATGCAGCAAGTCCCACTGATGTGCTGATGTGTGTGCTCTCAGCATGTGTACTCGATTCAAGTAATAGTTGTCCCCCTTCTTCCTGCTGGGGTGGTCAGCTGGAATTAGCAGGCTATCAAAGTTCTGCCAGGTTGTGACCACTGGAGGAAGCTGGTCATAGACAGAGAACAGAGGTGTCCTGGATCGCCCCATATACTGCTGGTAGAAGTGCTCCTTCACCCGTTCCTTAATTAGCCACAGAGGGTGGAACTTCTGGTTGTGCAGGTTCCTGCCCACCTTGGAAAGGACCTTCTGGGTGAGGTTAGTCTGGTCATCCTGAGGGTAGGATTTACCAAGCAGATGCAGCACACTGCCTGGAGCACCTTGAACAGCAAACTGTGATGCAGCTGGCCTTGAGCCCCATGCCCGATGTTGATGGCATCTGCAGACATGACTGACCTTCCTCACCAGGTAGATGTGCTCACGGGCAGCTCTGATGAGGGCCAAACAGACCATTATAGAAGCTTCTCACAGATTCTGGAAAGAGCACACAAGAAAAGCACAAGTCAAGTTTCATTCTGTAGGCAACAAGTGTTTTCTCAACAGGCTCATGACTTTCCTAGTGACAGATATTTCTCTGCCATCACCTCCACAGCACAGGAAGACCAACTGAGAAAATCGATTGTCAAGGCTGCTGTAATATGAGGGTTCTCTCCAGAATTCATGTTGAAATTTCACTGTCATCTAACAGTACTGAAGGTGCAAAGCAACAGGGGCTCTGCATCTAGAATACAAGACTGATTTAATTACAGTGGGAGTGGGCTACTTATACAAGGATAAGTGCAAACCCTGTTCTCTTGCTTTTGCCACAGGATGATCCACAAAATGGTCTGGCCTTGCACTAGTGTCTTAATTTTTGATCTACAAACTCCAAAGTTATGAGAAACAAGCTTCTTTTTATTGTAAATTACTCAATCTGTGGAGTTAGGTTGTTAAAAAACAACAACAAAAAAAAACCCACAACTCAGCATGGGGTCACACCTTTAAACCCTGCACTCAGGAGCAAAAACAGGTGGATTTCTGTAAGTGTGAGGCTAGCATGTTTTAGCAGAGCAAGCTCTAGGTGGATCAAGGCTATATCCCTCAAATTTTAATTAACTAATGAATTAATTAAAAAATTAAACAATCTTAATTAATTAAAATAAAACCTGACTAAGACAAAGCCTTAGTGGGACTGAAGAGATGGCTCAGTGGTTAAGAGCACTGACTGTTCTTCTGAAGGTCCAGAGTTCAATTCCCAGCAACCACATGGTGGCTCACAACCATCTGTAATGAGATCTGACGCCCTCTTCTGGGGTGTCTAAAAACAGGTACAGTGTACCTACATATAGTAAATAGATAAATGTTAAAAAAAAAAAAAAAAAAAAAAAAAAGGCAAAGCCTTAGTGTTTGCTGCTCTAAATCAAAACAGTGAAGGTATTTATCTCTGATCTCTTGGTATTGTTTAATTTAAATGTAATTTAAATTCTTTCCTCTGTACAAAAAAAAAAAGAAGAAGAAGAAGCCATCGTCATGCTGCTCTGAAGGAGAACACACTGAATGTGCCAACTTCCTTTATTTTCACTGCATTCTAACACCTACAGAATCTTTGAAGAGTCTCCTAAAAGTTATTCAAATCCAGCTAATCAGACCTGTAAAAAAACATAACCTCAAAACACCATTTTAAATAGGTTCTTAGGAGATGGCTCAGTTGATAAAGTAGCAGCCAGGCAGCCATGAGAGCCCAAGTTAGGGTTCACAGTGCCCATGGAGCAAAGGTGGGGACTTCTGCAAGCACCTGTAAAACCAGTGTTGAGTCAGAGGCTCTGGAGTGAGCCAGCACAGCTGAAGTGATGAGTTACAAGCTCACCAAAAGACCCTGTCATAAACAATAAGGTGGAGAGTGTGAGAGGCCTTGTCTCAAAATACAAGGTGAAAGTATCCAAGGAAGGCATCCAGTGTGGACCCCTGGCTTCCACAGTCATCCACACATATGTAAACGTGTACCCAAATGTATATATGCACACAACACATACACATACATAGAGATCTTCTGAATAAAATTACTACTTCAGATGGTAGAGTTTCATTTAGTTATTTTAAAAAATAAAAAGAAACTTAATAAAAGTTTATACTAAATAACAGGCTGTGCCAAGAGAGGGCAGAAATTGGATTTGTGAATACTGTGAGTATAAGTCTTCTCTGCTCTTATTGGTCATGACATTTAATAGAAAACCCTTTGGATCACTCTATCAGTGACTAGTTTTCACCATAAAAGACAAGTTTTCTACAGCAACACATACATACAATAAGCCCAACAAAGGACAGAATTCACTAGAAAGGAAACACAAGGCTAACAGAAGACAGAAGACTGACCTAGAGGAGAAAAAACAAAAACAAGAACAAAAGAAAAACAAGAGGAGAAAGAAAACTCCATATATCTTAGTAAGACAGTAGAATTTCAGGAAGGGAGGACCAGCTGGGAGGCATAGGCCTCAGGAATTGCAGGGGAGCCGCAGGACTGCAGGGACAGGAGCCTGTCAGCTTCGGAGTGACAGAGCTGGATCAGCGACCACCTCTGCCCCCTGCCTGATAGGCGAGAGCTTCCCTCCAGGGCGGACTTCAGCCCAAGGACTCAGGGCAGGCTTCAGCCCAAGGACTCAGGGCAG
>JADRCD010172272.1:0-15146 GCA_019843815.1 Montemys delectorum
GACGTAAATTTCTCATAACCTCCTCCTCAAAAAAAAAATATGTGCCCCCTCACAGGACAGAACGCATTCATTCTTACAGTAGCAATAAGATAAAAATTAACGATCCTTTCCCCCTCCCCCAAGGGTTCAATGTTATTTATTTAAAAGCTACAATATGAAAATCAAGTACGGATGTAAATGGAAAAAAAAACCCCACTCTTCAAAATATGTGAGAAGATCAGAGAAAGCGTTCTTTCTGTAGACTGGCTGTGGAGGAAGGCAAGGGCCTTTCTTTTCCTTGGTGTTTCTCGAGTGCTGAAGTTTTTCCTGAGTGAGAAGACGCTAGGGAATTGGGGAGTTTAGAAGAGTCTTGTAAGTATGCACCAACTTCGAGACCAAGGTAACCAGCCCACACAGGACCTACTCCAGTCCATGTGGTCACTTTCAGAGGGTGCACATTTGTATGTTCAGTGGACACTTCCAGGAAGCCTGAGTGATACTTGACACACATCTGATCAGACATACATGCTTTGGCATACACTTGCTTTCTGTTAAGGAAAATGGATTTTTTTTTTTTTTTTTTTAACTTACAAAGCAGGTTTAGAACATTTTTTCTTGTTTTCATGCAGAGGGAGAGAGCTCAGATTCTTTCAAGCAACCGTGCTGGCAGTGACAAACAAAACTTTCCAAACAGCTAAGTTGTTAGGGAAGTTGTTATAATATATTTACATACCGTTTCCTTCAGCATCTGGTCTGTCTGGGCCGCATTTCTTAACACTCTCTCCCCTTTCTCGTGCTCCTCCAGAGCCTCTCAATCCTGGTTGCACATGGGAACAAGTAGAACTTAATAGGAAAGTAGGTACCCCACCCCCGGCTGCAGGCTGACTCGGAGTCTATAGGAGTCAGGCCTGGGCTTGTTTTGCTCCACTTTTTTATTTTCATCTCGCAGATGATTCAGATGCATAATTCATTTTGAAAAAAAAAAAAAACTGCCTTACTCTCAAGCCATGCAAGTAAAGGCTGTTCTTTCGTAGGCCATTACTACATTCTTTACATTTGCTGTTTGTTGTACTTTGAACACACTTCTTTTGTGAGCTGAACTGCTCGCAGTTGCTCAGTACTCTTCAAGCATAAACACAACCTTCCTGGAAGCCTGGTCTCCTCACTTCGCAAAAGAGCTTCCTTGATATTTTCATGTACAAGAAGCCCTCTCGTAGACACAGTCTGAACTCACAGCGAACCGGGGCACTGTAGAGTCCGACTACACGCTGAATCAGAACACTTTAGAGGAATGAAAGTTCTTATGGGTTATGGAGGCTTGGTCTATGTACAGCTTTTAAAAAGGAGCCAAAGAAAGTCAAGCCAGAAAGTTGTCAACAAGGGTAGCATAGTATCATAAACTTATTTTAATCTAGCGGATGCTCATGTGTCAATCAACTGAGAAAGTCCAGAGCCCTTTTGTACATGATCAACTTATTTCCCTGCATTGTACCTCTTGCATAAAGCGTGCAGCTTAACATAACAGATTCCCCAACATTCTGTTTCTTCAAGAGGAAAACAGTTTAAAGGCACCTTTGAAGCCATCTGAATGCAAGCTTACTCCTTAGAATCTTTTATAGTTATCTCACACCCTTTACTGTGTCTTTAGAAATCATTAAACAGATTACAGAGAAGCAAAAGCTTTATTTCTATACCATATAATTGGTTTGCATCATATTTATTTAAGTTATAAGAGCATAGTATCAAGTATAGCTGGCATGAACAGGTTTGATAACAAGCATATAATTTATGATATGGCTGTGTAGTTCAACTGGTAGAACCAAACCAGGACAACACGCCTGAGAGTAGTTTCCTAACCATGCTCATTAGGTGTGTCGTGGGAATTAACCACCTAGGACTTACAGAGGGAGTAGGGAAAGGAGGTAGTTAGAAGCCAAGTGTAGATAGGTTAAGAGCATATACTCTACCTCTGTATTTTAGTTATTTGATGATATGTCTTAGAGACAGCATCTAGGGGACTTTATTATTGAGGAAAACTCTTGGAAAATTGCAATATAGCGTTATACTATATTGTAACTCTTATGAGATGGTAGAAATTTTGAAAGCTGTGATCAATTTTTAAAAATCTGTATTACCTTTATTTTGTGAGTATTTGTGTGTATATGTGTATGAGAGAAACACACACACAGAGCGAGAGAGCAAGAGAGAGAGAGCAAGAGAGAGTGAGAGAGAGCAAGAGAGAGAGAGAGCGAGAGACAGCGAGCAAGAGAGAGCGAGAGAGAGAGCAAGCAAGAGAGAGACAGAGAGAGAGACAGAGAGAGAGCAAGAGAGAGCGAGAGCGAGAGACAGCGAGCAAGAGAGAGAGCAAGAGAGAGCGGGAGAGAGTGAGAGAGAGAGAGCAAGAGAGAGAGAGCAAGAGAGAGAGAATGAGAGAGAGAGCAAGAGCGAGAGACAGCGAGCAAGAGAGAGACTGAGAGAGAGAGCAAGAGAGAGCGAGAGCGAGAGACAGCGAGCAAGAGAGAGAGAGCAAGAAAGAGCAAGAGAGTGAAAGAGAGAGCGAGAGAGAGCAAGAGAGAGCGAGAACGAGAGAGAGGAAGCAAGAGAGAGAGACAGAGAGAGAGAGAGAGAGAGAGAGAGAGAGAGCGCGAGCTCATGCATGTGGAGGTCAGATGTCATCTTTCTTGAATCAGCTCTCATCTCCACTGTGTGACTCTCAGGGATTGAATTCAGGCTATCAGGGTTAGCTTCAGGCAGCTTTATCCACTGAGCCACCTCACTGGCCTAGACAGTTATTTCTTAAGCCATTTTGAATGAAAGTTTTTGTGTCTTTACAGAATAGGCCATGTAACCTATACAAATTTCCATGTTAATAGCCCCTGTTAAGTTTGCTGGGGCTGCCAAAACAAATGACCACAAACTGGATGACTTAACAAAAATTTGATCTCCATCAATTGTGGAGACTAAATAGTAAACAAAGTGTTGCCATGACCTTGTGTCATTTGAAGGTTTTTGTTCTTCTATTTCTTATTAAAAAAAATTTTCATAGGATATATTCTGATCATACTTTTCCCCTTTCCTAACTCCTCCTAGATCTTCCCTTCTCACCCAACTTCAATTCCATATCTCTTCTTTCTCTCTTTAAAAAACAAGCACACACACACATACACACACACACACACACACACACACACACACACACACACACCTCACAAGAACTCAAAACCAAAAACCAAAGACCAGGAAGGAAAAAAAAAAACTCTAAACAAAGCTATATGAGACGAAAGTAACATTAAGTTTGTTTTATGTTAGCTTGTACTGCTGGTCATGGGACCTGTCCTGAAGTGTGGTTTAAATGTCCAGTGAGACTCCATTGGAGAAGACTAATTTTTCCTTTGCAAGCAGGTACCAATTTGAGAGAGTTCTTGGTGAGACATGGAATCCCATGTCAACTTTTCCTTCTCAGAGCTGAGCACCCAGCTGGCTTGAAATTATGCAGGCCTTATACATGCTGCCAGAGTCTTTGTGAGTTCCTGTGTGCATCATTCCTGTTGAGTCTCAAAGGCATTGCTTCTTAGCTCTCATCCATTCCCTCTGGCTCTTACAATCTCTGCCCCCTCTTCCACATAGGTCCCCGAGCACTGAGGGAAGAGTTTGATCGAGACATCTCACTTAGCAATGAATGCTCCAATATTTCTTACTCTGTATACTGACTAGTTGTGGGTCTTTGTGTTATGTCCCATTTACTTCAAAAAGTGGCTTCTCTGGTAATAGCTAAGTACAGATCTATAGGTATGTCAGAAAATTATTAGAAGTCATTTGATTGCTATGTTTCTTTGGTTGGACAGTAGTGTTTGGCTTTCCCCTAGATGCTTGTTCTATCTAATCTCAGGTTCTTGGCCGCCCTAGCTGTGTCAGGCATAAATTCCATCTCACAGAGTGATTGGTTACTGCCACATTTTTGTCACTAGTACAACAACGTATCTCATAGGCAGGTCACCATTGTAGGTTGCATAGTTCATAACTGGGTTGTGATTACCTTTGTCCTCTGGCAGTGTGCAAATTTCTAGTACCAGGACCTAGTACTAGTCAGTAGAGGTGAATCAAGCCTTTAGTTAGGCACCAGCTTGACTTTTCTCTGTTTGCTGAGCTCTAAAAGTGTTGACTGCGCCAATAGAGTCTTGCCATCAGCTTGTGGAGACCAACCAATGGTGTAGGCAATAGCCTGAGATGTTTGGGATTCCTCTGGCCACGACTCAACCAATTGATGGCACTAGAAGTTTCACTTGGTAACTTAAGATATCTAGTTGGGGCATTCTCTCCCTCATTATTTGAAGACTCCATTTATATTTCTTTCATAGATGTATATAAACCATATACATACTATATTATATGTACATATATAAAATGTGTATGTATTACATAATACATACTATTCCTAAAATATTAAGTTTCTTCAGTGGCATGTTTCCATATTGACCCTCAAGTGGCCTTTAGTGTTAGTTGTCCCTCTCCATATTCCATCAGTTACCCATCTCTTCCATACTTCTCCCCATTTAATCCTCCCACTCCAGTCTCCCCTCTACACCTATCCTTAATAATAAATTCTATTTCTCCTTCCTTGGGATAACCACCACCCTCGGTCCCCAGCCCCTAGACTTAGTAATTAACCCCTGTGGCTATACTAATTGCAGCACACATATTGAAGCTTGAAAGCTAATGCTAACACTTACATATAAGAGAAAACATACAAGCAGTATTTGGGGTGTAGCAAGTTACCTTAGTCAAGATGTTTTGTTTTTGTTTTTGTTTTTAGCTCCATCCATTTACCTGCAATTTTCCTAATTTTGTTTTTCTGTTAAGTAACATATTAATATCCCATTGTGTAAATGGCCCACATTGTCATTTGCATTCATTATTTGATGGACTTCTAGGCTGTTTGCAAGTTCTACCTCTTATGAGTAGAGCAGCAATAACCATGGATGAGCAAGCACTTGTGTGGTAGGATATAGAGTCCTTTGGGCATATGCCCAAGCGTGCTGTAGCTGGATATTGAAGCACATTAGTTTCCAGCTTCCTGAGAAAGTCATGCTGATTTCCATAGTGGCTGTACAAGTTTATACTCCCACAAACGATGAATAAGTGCTCCCCTTTCCCCGCATCCTCCCAGCATGAGCTGTCCTTTGCTTTATTGATCTTGGCCATTCTGACTTAATGTAAGATGAAATCTCAAAGTAGCTTTAATTTACATCTTCCTGATGGCTAAGGATATTGAACATTTGTTTAAGTGTTTCTTAGCACTTTTATCATTTCAGAAGTTTCTGATTAGTTCTGAACCTCAGTTTTAACTGGGTTATCTGTTTTCTTAATGTTCAGTTTTTTATTTCTTTGTATATTTTAGATGTTATCACACTATCAGATTTATGGCTGGTAAAAATCTGTTTCTATTACATGGCCCGCTGCTTTGCCAGAATGATGGTGTCCTTTGGCATAGAGAAGCTTTTCAGCTTTAGGTGGTTCCATTCAGTAATTGTTGTTCCTACTCCTGGTGCTGTCAGTTCAGTTTAGAAAGTCTTTCCTGTGCTACTGAGTTAAAACCTACTGCCCACTTTCTCTTCTCTCAGATATTCAAGGTATCTGGTCTTATGTTGAGGTCCTTGATCAATTTGGAGTTGAATTTTGTGCAGGTGATAAATATGCACAACTATTAGAACTGTTTTACATGCAACCATCCAGTTTGATCAACACCATTTGCTGAAGATCCACCCCCTGGGGACTCCACCTCTTGGTGTGAACCAGATCCCCCTAACTCTTTGCCATAGCTCCTCTCAGTCTTTTTTCCCTAGCCTATCCCTGTTCCTTTGTGTCACCAACTACCTTGTGGACACATTCCTTACCAGGGACCTCACATCTATCCAACTTGCCTAGGATCTAGAAAGGGCAACAGCAACCAGAGAACGGGACATCCACCCAACAAAAACAAAGCTGGAGGAAATAGATTATTCATCATAATTCCAGATTCCTAGACTCTAATACAAAAACATATTAACTACCAAAATAGTATTCCTCTACCAGAAAGCCATTGCCCTGTTTCAGTGGGCCTTAAGGAATGTGTAAAGCTGAAGCACAGACAAGGACTTCAAAACAGCAATTATGAACATATCCAAGAACAGGAATGAATCCCTTAATGAAGACCATGAAAACACAAAGAAACAGTTGAATAAAATAATAAAAAATTAAAAATGAAAGAATTTAACAAAGAAATATAATCACTGAAGAAACCTAAACTGAAATAAAACTGGAAATGAAAAAGTTAGCAAGTCAAAAGCATCAAAGTTAAACTTCACCAACAAGACATGGAAAAGAGAAGTTTGAGTTTTGAAGAGAAAGTAGAAGAAATAAATACTTCAGTTAAAAAATGTTAAATATCCAGGAAATTTGGAATACTATGACAAGACCAGAAGCAACCAACACAACAAAATCACAATCAATGAAACAAAAAGTTAGCACTTTGAGAAAATATATAAGGTTGGAAAACCCTAGGCCAAATAAATAAAAGACAAAGACCAAAGATCCAAATTAATCCCAGCACTTGGGAGGCCGAGGCAGGCAGATTTCTGAGTTCAAGGCCAGCTTGGTCTACAGAGTGAGTTCCAGGACAGCCAGGGCTATACAGAGAAATCTGTCTCGAAAATGGGAAAAAATCCAAATTAGAAATGAAAGAGGAGACATTACAACAGACACTGAAGAAATCCAGTGAATCATCAGGCTATACTAAAATATCTGTACTCTACCAAACCAGAAAACCTAAAAAAACTAGATGAATTTCTTGATATACACCAACCACCAATGTTAAATCATAATCAAATAAGCATTTTAAACAGACCCATAATCACCTATTGAAATAGAATCTATTGAAATTAGAAGCCACACCCCCCAAGCCTATAAAAATGGATTCAGCTCAGAATTCTACCAGTATTTCAAAGAATTGACACTAGTACTTCTCAGAGTATTTCACAAAAAGACCTGAAGGAACATTTCCTAATTTTTTTTAAAAGGCCACTATTACCCTGATACCTAACCACACAACCAACAAAGAAAGAAAATTACAGACCATAGATCTTATGAACATAGATGCAAAAATTCTAAATAAAATACTTGCCAATTGAATCCAAGAATACTTAAAAAAAATTATCCACCATGATCATGTTGATCCACAATAATACAGGGACAGTTCAACATACATAAATCTATAAACATGACCTACACATAAACAAACTGAAAGACAAAAGCCACATGATCTTCTCATTAGATACAGAAAAGGCCTTTGAGGGGGGAGGGTGAATCTAACATCCTTTCCTGATAAAAGTCCTAGGGATACAAGTAAAGTGCCTCAATATAATAAAGGCAATTTATAGAGAGCCCACAGCCAACATTAACCTAATTGAAGAGAAAATCAAAACATTTCCACTAAAATCCAGAACAAGGATGCTCACTCTCTCCCTACTTGCTCAAAATAGCACTTGAAGCCTTAACTGGAGCAGAAAACTCAACTAGACAATTGAAGGAGATCAAAGCATTACAAATAGGAAAGGAAGACATACCTTCATTTGCAGAAGACATAGTTTTATATAGAAAGGATCTTAAGAACTCCACCAGGAAATCTCTAGAACTCATAAAAATGTTCAGTAAGGTAGTAGGAAGCAAAAATAATACAAATAAATCAGAAGCTTTCCTATCTACAAATGTCAAACATATTGAGAAAGAAATCAGAGATGCAGTACTTTTCACAGAAGCCTCAAAAAATACATTTTGAGATAACTCTCACTATGTGTCTTAGTCAGTGTTCTATTGCTATGAAGAGACACTACAAACACAGTAACTCTGATAAAGGGAAATATTTAATTGGGGGCTGGCTTACAGTTCAGATGTTAGTCCATTGTCATCAGGGAAGGAAACAGGGCAGCATGCAGGTAGGCATGGTGTTGAAGGGGTACCTGAGAGTTCTACATCGGAATCCATAGGCAGCAGGAAGAAAGAGTTACACTGGGTCTGGCTTGAGCACTTGAAATCTCAAAGCCCACCCCTAGTTACACACTTTCTCTAGCAAGGCCACATCTACTCCATCAAAGCCACACCTCCCAATAGTGCTACTCCCTATGAGCCTATGAGGACCATTTTCGTTCAAACTACCACACTAAACAAATGAAAAACTTATATTTAAGACACTGGAGAGACTGAAGAAGATGCCAGAAGATGGAAACATGGATTGGTAGGATTAATATGGTAAAATGGCCACCCTACCAAAAATAATCTACAGATTGACCAAAATTCCCATCTAAATTTCGATTCTTCACATGGACTGAAGGAAAAAAAAAACCTTCTTATGGAGACACAAAAACCCAAAATAGCTGAAACAATCCTGAATAGTATAAGGACTGTTGACTGTACCACCATGTTAGATTTCAAGTTGTACTAAAACTCTATAGCAATAAAAACAGCACACAAAAACAGAAATGTTGATCAATGGAATAGAATTAAAGACCCAAACATAAGAACATACATCCATGGACACCCCAGTTTTTACAAAGAACCCAAAGATATAAACTGGAGAAAGTCTGGGTATTGCCTGTTGACACAAAGGAATGGAAATGAGCTAGAAGGGATAGCTGCAGCCAGGGGAGAGCTGAGTTGATTCCCACCAAGATGTAGACTCCCCAAGGAGTAGAGGTAGTGTGGGAAGAGTAATATCTGCAAGCCATCTGCTACAGGATGAGACTGGAGAGATCAAAATGGAAGACAGGAAGGAGAGTGAAAATCTGTCCTTCCATCTTATGATCAGTCTAGGACAAATGTTCACCCATCTTTCCAGCTCCCACTATAATCAATTTTTTAATGAATATGATTTATGAATTTCTTTTGGTTGGAGTCTAGTAATGTGCTTACTATGATTCTTTGCATAGATTTATGTAATTCTAATGAAATATCAGTAGATGGCAGAAGATTCTTTTCTTCCTTCCTTCTTTTCTTTCTTTCTTTCTTTCTTTCTTTCTTTCTTTCTTTCTTTCTCTTTTTTTAATGTTCTACCATAGAGATCTAGGATAAAAGCTACAAAGAAAACAACAACAACAACAACAACAAAATCCACTTCAATCTTTTTCAAATTTTTAATGAATAGTTGGTTATTAAATGTTATGTAAGAGTTCTTTAGTGATTATATTTCTTTGTTAAATTCTTTCATTTTTTTTGTTGATTTGGAAATCAAGATCAAGAAGTACCAGTTATTTTCTTATCATATGAATCTAGTTTTCTTCATTCTTTATATGTCACAAAATATTTGAGGGAGTGCAGAAAGACTAGGATGCTATTTACCTTCATAGAGTGTACTCTAAGGGGGAATAGAAGAAAATGATGAAAAGTAGAAGAACAAAAGGTTGGTTTTGAATAGTCAGGAACTTCCTGAATGCTTTAGATTTAAAGTTAGATTTAAAGTGAGCTCCGTGTCACTGTAGACACTAAAATGTTATCTACCGGAGTACGTAGAGAAACAATATACTAAGAAAAGAGAGTCACATCTGCCTAGATATGCCTTCACTTTGAAGAAGATGGTATCTAAATTAGAGCTGAGTTGAAAGACTGACTGTAATGTGGACATGATCAGAACTATCTGAAGAAACATGTCAAAATATGGTGAAGTAGAGATAGATAGACAGACAAACTGACTGACTGATTGATTATGGGTCTTCCCATATTATGTACCACGCATTTCTAGGTCTCTATGCTTTCAAAGTTTGCATTGGCTGAAGGATATAAAAACAGGTGTAAAGGATGCCAGTGGTGATCAATACTAATAAAAACAATAGAGTTGGAAACATGGCTCAATCAGTAAAGTGTTTACATACTGACTGGGGAACCTAAGTCAGTTCCCCAAAGCCCACAAGGAAAGCCAGGCAGAGTAGCACACTCCTGTAATATAACACTAGGAAGGCAGAGATAGGACAGTCCCTGGAACATGCTGGCTAGCTGCTCTAGCCTAACCAGTGAGTTGGGTTCAGTGGGAGAGTTTATTTCCAAACAAAAAGGAAATAACAGAAAGTTATTGGGAAGGACATTCACTCAGTGCCTACCTACCTCTGCCTCTACCTATGTGTGCACACATGTGAAAGAGAGAGGGGGAGGGGAAGGGGAGGAAAGGAGAGCAAAGCAAGGAAATAAATGAAAGAATAGGGCCATGTTTTAGGAAGAACTGTTAGGAAAGATTCCCTAGTATCTTTAAGAAGATTAAGGGAAAATTGGATTCCAATATAACTTAAAGGTAACCAGTAAGGTGCTTTTGGTTTTGTTTTGTTTTTTGGGGATTTTTTTTTAAAAAGATTTATTTATTCATTTTATGTATATGAGTACACTGTAGCTGTCTTCAGATACACCAGAAGAGGGCATTCGATCCCATTATAAATTGTTGTGAGCCACCATGTGGTTGCTGGGAATTGAACTCAGGACCCCTCCTCTGGAAGAGGAGCCAGTGCTCTTGATCACTGAGCTCTCTCCCTAGCCCCAACGAATAAGTTTAAAAGAAAGAACTGTATCATCTAAAGGGATAAAAAATAATCAAGATTCTAGTTTGCCCTTTGGGTGAGACAAGAAAAGCTCTGGCCTCGGACATTCTACTTGTGGTATATCTTTAAGGATTTCCCAAAGGGGCAATGAACTCCAACTCTGAACTTGCTTTATCTTTCCAAATCCAGTTAAATTGCCCTGAGATCTCCATCTTTTTGAGACTTCTTAGATAATAACCTAGTATTTGTGTCCTGAACAACAACAATGAACTTATAGTCTATTGAGATATGGAATGCTAGAGGGGACAAAGAGGTAAGGAGTTTAAAAATAGAAATGCCTGTTCAAAATTCAAGTGGAGATATGAAGTAGGGAATCTGATCTGAGTCTATTGAGTGTTCAGGGTAGAGACGTAGGTTTAGGAATGCTCAGCTTCACACTGGATGATCTTAAAGCATTGAACTGGAGGGCATATACATTAGGGGGAACAGAAAAGAGGTAGGTTAAGACGAGTATCAGAACATTCTATAAGAGTGAGAAAGATGAAAAGAACCAGCAAGAGAGGCAGAGATTGTGTTTCAGAGGAGGAACTTACGTTCAAATGGGTCAAATGTTGTCAATAGGTCAAATAAAAGGAAGATTGAACTGGTCCTTTGAATGTGGAAATATGGAGGACATAGAAACCATGCAGAAGTGCATCAAAGGTGGCATGGTAGATACTTGAACAAGCTCAAGAAGAATGGAAGGAAGAGGATAGCAAGTATCTTGGCTATAAAGGGATTAAAGAAAGGGATTGATAGCTGAAGGAGATCATAGTGTGACTGTGTGGTGGCATTCCTATTGGTTAGGTTTGGGGCAATGTGTATAACCAGAGAAAGAAGGAAAGTATTTTGAGACTAAGTTCAAAGTAATGTCTTTTAGGACATTACTCAACCTAGTGACCTGATGAAGAGGCAGTGTCTGAGTTTCACTTAAAGCAAGCTTGGGAACTCTGCTGAAGGTAGAGCTTGAGCTTCAGGGAGCACAAGGGATGAGTTGGGGCACGTTCTTAAATCCATTTAAGGGATGTATCAAGCTCAGTGGGGATACATCTTTGTAGGAAGGCATGATTTGAAAGCCTGAAAGCTTTTCCTAAAGACTGAATTAGGACAGATATGAAGTATAATGTCCAGCTTGAGACAGATTGTGCCAATGGCACTGGTTTGGAGGAGAGAGATTGGAGTTACTGGAAAGATAACTCACCTAACAGGAACTTACAGCATGAAATTGGGTTCCCTATTCAAACATGCACATTGGGGTGCTGGAGCCATTATTTAAAATAGTTCCTTAAACAAGGGAAGTGGTGATAGTAATATGAATAGAAAAGAAGATGCTCTGTGGTAGGATGTGTGTGTAATGTCCTGAAAGGCATTATTCCCAGGTTCAAAGCCCAGCACTAGAGGAAAAAGATGAACAATCTAATTTGATTCTGAAGTGATACAGAAGTGAAGATTCTATCCTCTCAAAAGTAGTACTCTAACCCAGCATTAAGTACATCAACTTTGGTACCAAAATAAATGAATGCAAGTAACATCACTATAGCTACATGACTATATAAAATTCCTTGATCTATTTGTTCCTCAATGGACTTTTCTATAAATATCTACCTCATAGAGTCAAATGAGTTCATATAGATAAAATACTTAGAACACTACCAAGAGCAGAATAAATATTATATATAATACTTAAAAATCTGAAGTACTTAATATCCAATACAAGTAGGCATGAAAGAAGCTTAGCACTGTAGTCAGTGAAAGCATTGGGCTATGTATAAAGTATGCATTTTCAAGTCAGATAGGTAAAATTTAAAGTCTTTGACCACAAAACCTAACAAATAAGCTAGAGAATGTAATTGGGTCCACCAATATTAATCTGAGGGAAGGATATAGAACAGAAGCATGAACTCGGAATGGACTCAGATTCAGGAAGACATTAGAAAAGAAGGAAGTGACTTGAAGACGAGGAAATAGCCTTAGTTCTCACATGACTCTGACAAACTGCTAGCCAAACTTGCAGGGTTTCTTCTGTTTGGTGTAAGGTATTTCTCCATAGGTTTCAACCTCCTTACCTAGGAAGCAATTTTGATTTTCTTTCTCTTTGTTTACAGAGCACATCTCAGTCATTTAAGTTTTAGTTTAGAAGGCATGTGTAATGTCTGTGTGTGTGTGTGTGTGTGTATACACGTGTGTGTGTATTGTGTTGTGTTATGTTGCATGTAATCCTTAGGGAAGATACTTGGTGATTATGAAACTACTCTGTGGATGTTTCCTCGCATGTGATGAGTTTTGGGATAATATTTCTTTGTTTTTTGTTTTTGTTGTTGTTGTTTTTGTTTCGTCATGCAAAGTTTGGAATCACCTTAGTATAGGTAAGATTTACAGCATCTACAAAACCCTTGGACTTTTGCTAACAAGTAGTCAACTGACTAGAAAATTCTTCATGTACAAATGTTAAATAGATGGTGATAACTTCCAATCTCAATGGAATTTGTTGACATTGAATCCACTTATTTCATCACAAGAACTTGAATCATTTCCTCTGGAGAGGCAAATTCTGATGCTATTTTTCACTAAGACCTGTGGCATCCCTGTCCTGTGACCTTGCCACTCTTGTGTTAGTGTGATTCTTTCTCTTCCTCTTTGATGGAATAAAGTCTCTGCCTTTATCTTGTCAGTTGCTCCTAAATAAAAGATAGACAAATAGGCTTCCAAACCTACTCAGGACCAGGACCTGCCATGGTCAAAATAACACTAGATATACATTTTTAGATGTTCTTGGAATTATTTCTTAAATTTGCTGGCTAAATCTATCTCAACACAGTACTCAACATTTCTACTGCTAATCTATAATAACTACCCAACATATATCAGGTATTTTATATAAGTGTGTTTGCGTATGCACGTGTATATGTATCTAATACACACATATACACACATGCACATACGTCATGCTTAATTATTACCTTGGCCCTGTGGGGCTTCACAGGTGAAGACACTGAAGATAAATGAAAAAACTTCCTCAAGGTCCTAATGGCTGAAAAGCAAAGCCAAAAATTAAATATAGTTTTTCTTTCCTTCCTAAATCTCCTTTATTGTGGGTAGTAGTGGTGAGCACCCCTTGATTATTCTTGTTATGTATTTAACAACTGTCAGGATTATGAGTATGTGACAGGAGAAAAGAAAAATAGAAAGATTATCAATATAGCTATATTGTTTTGCAGGAGAAAAGAAAGCAAACCAATCCAGGGAAAAGACTTACCAGACAAAGAATGTCAGGAAACTCAGAAAGGAAGAATGAAGTCGTTCCTACAAAAGGTAAGGTGTCTTAACTGAACACATGAGGGGGTGATCTTAGCTAAGCAGCTGGATGCTCAGGAGCAGGGATGGAAAGGAATGGAAGGATCCTAGGGAATAAGATCAATAGCAAGTGAGAGGAGAAGGACACAGTCATAGTTCATCAGGAATAATCACATAGAGGGCTCATATATTTTATATAACACTTAAAACATAGGGTTACACAACTAAGGAATACTGATAGTGTGTGTGTGTGTGTGTGTGTGTCTGTGTGTGTCTGTGTGTGTGTCTGTGTGTGTGTCTGTGTGTGCGTGTGCGCGTGGGGTCTTCCCCATGGTAGAGCACACCAATTGGTATCCAGCAGCACTAAGCAGTCAGTCTTGAAAACATATGGGCAAGCTACATTATAGAGACTGAGAAGAATGCACTCATACATTTAGTAATATATACGTGTAAGTGTGATGCCTGTGTATGCATATATGTATGTGTGTATATATGTGTGTAACAAAAATTAATAGGAAAAGGCCATAATTCTGAGAAAAAGAGCAAGAGGGGAACATGGGAAGACTTGGAGAAAGTTTGAGTTGTAATTTCAAAACGTAAATTATTTTGAAAGTCAGGACCAATCATATTGAAAAACAATGAACTATAACTGGTTTTCACTTACTGTGCACTGTAATTATAATATATGTGCAAGAGGTCTAGATTAAGAAATTCAGACAATCACATTCACTCCGTCCTATAAAGAACTGTTAGCACACTGATGTGAGCAACCTTGCAGTGGCATTACTATTGCCTTGTTCTTGATTTTCTTCAGAGCCTAAAAAGGAGACTGTCAGGCCTGAACTTAGTTATTTATAAGAATAAAATCAAGTTTGTAATGAATTCGTAGAAAGAAACATGTCTTTCTTAAAATCTCTTGATTTAATTTCTATTAAATACCTTTTTCCTTTGTCTAGCTGTGGTCAAAGAAGATATATCTGCATTAACTGATGTTGTAGAGCAAGTCGCAAAACAACAACAGTCACAAACATCAGAAATAGAAAAACATAAAAAAATGCTGTTGCATTTGCAGGTAATGTATTAAATACCTTTTTTATTGAGCTGTAACTTATGAAGAAAATACAGATGACAGTTCAGTCAGTGATGTGCTTGACTCACTGTCAACGTCTAGTGCATTGGGATTCCTGGGTAGGATCGCAGTAATCAGGACACAGTGGGTGCAGAGTAACTGGGAACCACTGCATACTTTATTGAATTTTCCAGCATTGAATTTTCTTTTAT
>JADRCD010172273.1:0-18962 GCA_019843815.1 Montemys delectorum
AGAGAGAGAGAGTTGTATTTTGATACTAACAAATAAACCTAAATTATATCTTTCCTCACTAATTTGATGGATGAATTCAGTGCAATTTTTTAAATAAATGCAGTAAAGTTCTTAATTTTCTATTGTCGAACCTGTTCAAATATATCTGTGTTTATGGTGTCACATATTCCTTTAAGAATCATTATTACCATAGTTCACTAATGTAAATGGAAGTTTAATGTTACCTTTGTGTACTATATGTCTGTATGTTATCTAGAGTTAAGCTAGATTAGCAATGGATTTGGAGGTAGAAACACCACCAAACCTTGTGTCTTGTCCCACCTAGGGCAAAATAGAGAAACTTCCTACCTATATTTAAACTATTTTTCCCTACTAATGTTCTACAATTTTTTCTTCTCTTACATGTACAGCTATACTACTCAGGATATGTCCAGTTTCTTTTGATCCCTGAAGCTTATCTCAATTCTTATAAATATTATCAAAGATGAACATGGGAGCTTGTTTAGAGTAAATTAAGAAGTTCCATATGTGGAGAAATTAAATCCAAACTAGGACATACTCACTTACAGCATAATTCTTCAAAAAGTATAATTGAAGGCTTGTTTTTAGTTATTATTATTTGCATATTGCATGCATGTACATGTATTTTGGCATGTATTTAAATTATAGTTCAAATTATATAAAAAATGTTATTTCATTATTTCCCTTCTCCCTTTATTCCACTGTCCTTGGCATCTTAGTAATTTCCAGAAATCTGTAGATATTCTAAATAAGACACACTTAGTTAAAGATTAAATACTTACATATATAAATGATAGGAAACATACAATTCTTGCCTTTGTATTCCTGAGTTATCTCACTGAGAATGATTGTTTCTATTAGTATCCATTTACCTATGATGCTTTTCTTAATAGCTAATCCTAATCATTTTTGTAAATGAATCCCATTTTTATTATTCATTCATCTGCTCTCCAATTTCTCAGCTGTTTCTATTCTCTGACTATTATAAATAAGAGCTGCAGTGAAATTAATGAGCAAATTTCTCTGTGGTAAGATGCACAGTACATGGAGTATATGCATCAGAATGGTGTAACTAAATCATTTGGTACACTTCTTTCTAGCCTTATAAAGACCTATGACAATTTCCTATTGAAAGTATCTGTTCTACCTCCAGCAGTGAATAAAATTTCCCTTCTCATCCACATAACCAATGTCATCACTTTATATTACCTTCTGTTTGGGATAACAACTCTTAAATAGTTTTGATTTGTTTTGTTCTGGTAGTTAAATATATTGAACACTTTAGAAAATATGCTTCAGCAATTTGCATCTCATATTTTGAGGACTAACTTTATAATATTTTCTTTTATTTTCTGAGCTTTTAATATAATTACGTAATTTTTCCAATTCTTTTTTCTCTTCTTTCATCCTGTCAATCTGCATCCTTGCATCCTTGCTCTGTTTCAAATCCACGCTCTTGTGTTTTCAATAATTTTTGGAACATACACACACACACACACACACACACACACACACGCACACACACAATGTGTGTGCATGTGTATGTATGTATATGAAATTGTGTATCCTATGTCCTATGTTTAATTGCACTGTTTGTATTCTTGGAATTTTTTTAATTCTTTGTATTGGATAAAACTAAGATTCTCTCTCTAATACGTAGATAGTAAAAATTTGTTCCATCTTTCTATGTTATCTCTTTCTTTGAATAACAGTGTTGTTTATTATATAGCTAAAGGGGTGGTGAATGACCAGAATGGGTGAAAAGATAATATAGGGATGAAAAACTGACACTAAGCACCATAAAAACATTCAACTGGAAGACACAACTAAAGAAGCTTCTTAAAATTATATATATATATATATATATATACTTAAGTTACTTTATATTGAATATCATATCCTTATGAAAACAGGCAGATGAATTGAAACTCCAGTACTAATAACAGATTACTGTTATTGGTGATATTGTAATTGTTTGCCTTTGAGGTTTTATAAAACCCAAATAATTACAGGCCAATGTCATTGCTCATTACTACCTATGAAAAGTTGATTGTACCTCTCTTGCTGAAGAATTGAAGCTTATATTGATCTGAAAATCTCATCACTACTATTTATCTTTCATGTTGCTGGAAATTTCTACTAATGCTACTAATGATACCAGAGGAGAGAAGACTTATCAATATTGAATCCATCAGTCTTATCCAGAATTGAATCTTGTGAATTACAATAATAAATGGTATTATAAGAATAAACCTACAGATTTTCCTTCCAGCCTGAAACTCGACACAGGGCAGAGCCTGTGCTACAGACACTTTTCAACACTCAGAGACAGATTGATTCTCATGTGTTCAGACCCAATTAGACTAACAGGTGAGACATATACCTCTACCCTAAAATCTGACCTAACTGGGTGTCTTAGTCAGGGTTTTCTAGAGTCACAGAACTTAGTCTCTATGTAGTAAAGGGATTTATTGATGACTTACAGTTTGTAGTCCAACTCCCAACAATTAACTCCCAACAACAGTCGCGGCAGCAGCTGTGAATGGAAGTCCAAGGATCTAGCAATTGCTCAGTCCCACAAGGCAAGCAGGCGAAGCAGAGAGCGCCTTCCTTCTTCCAATGTCCTTATATAGGTCTCCAGCAAAAAGTGTGGCCCAGGTTAAAGGTGTGTGCCACCACACCTTTAACTCCAGATGACCTTGAACTCATAGAGCTTTCTATGTTAATCCTATGGGATTCGTAGCCACTATTCCCCAAGGTCTCTATGCCAAGATTCAGGTCAGAAACTTGTATCTCTCAGCCTCTGGATTAGGGCCACAGGTGAGCCTTCTAATTCTGGATTGTAATTCATTTCAGATGTAGTCAAGTTGACAACCAGGAATAGCCACTACACTGGGATCCCCACAGGGTCCACAGGAGGCAAAAATATCTGGACTGTCCTGATAGAGACACATCTTTCTTCTAGTCCACAACTCTGCCAGAGGCAGAGCCAGCACTCCAGACCCCTGTCCACATCTACAGACAGCATGAATTCTAGGAGCTCCAGCACAACCAGGCTCACAGGCTCACAGAAAGTACAGGATTCAGGCAAAGACAGAAAGGCCAGTTAACACCTGAGATAATATGGGGAAAGGAAAGCACAAGAAAAGCCAATGCTGTTTGGCACCATGAGATCGGAGCTCTCCCACGGCAGCAAGCCCTGGATATCCTAACTCACCTGAAAAGCAAGACTCAAACATA
Source organism: Montemys delectorum (assembly GCA_019843815.1). Classification (NCBI taxonomy): domain Eukaryota; kingdom Metazoa; phylum Chordata; class Mammalia; order Rodentia; family Muridae; genus Montemys; species Montemys delectorum. The sequence goes on from JADRCD010172273.1 coordinate 3,262, forward strand.
AAATCAATCTCATGGAAATTATAAAGGACTTTAAGTAGGATATAAAAAAAAACTACCTTAAAAAAAATAAAGGTGTTTACAAGTAAATAGCTAAAAACGTTAAAGAGTAATCACACAAAGTTTTTAAAGATATACAGGAAAACACAGTGAAACAAGTGGAAGAATTAACGAAAACCATCTAGGATCTAAAATGGAAATAGAAACAATAAAGAAATCACAATTGGAAGCACCCTGGAGATAGAAAATTGAGGAAAGAGATGAGGAGTTACAGATGCAAGCATCACCAACCAAAGAGAAAATCTCAGGTGTCGAAGACAACAAATCTCAGGTGTCAATAGACAACAAATCTCAGGTGTCAATAGACAACAAATCTCAGGTGTCAATAGACAACATTGACACAACAGTAAAAGAAAATGCAAAGTGTAAAAAGCTCTTAACTCAAAACATCCAGGAAATTCAGGACACAATGAAAGACCAGACCTAAGAATAATAGGAATAGAAGAGAGAGAAAATTCCCAATGCAAAGGATAGGAAACATCTTCAACAAAATGATAAAAGAAAACTTGCCTAACATAAAGAAAGAAATGGCCACAAATGTACAAGAAGCCTACAGAACACCAAATAGATTGGACCAGAATAGAAAATCCTCCCATCACATAATAATGAAAACACTAAATACATAAAACAAAGAAAGACTATTAAAAGCAGTAAGAAAAAAGGCCAAGTAACATATAATGGAGAAACCAAGATATTCTACGACAAAACCAAATTTCAACAATATGAACTAACTAATACTCTCAGAGCTCCAAGGGACTAAACCACTTACCAAAGAGTACACATAGTGGGACTCATGGCCCCAGCTGCATATGTAGCAGAGGATGGGCTAGTCAGTCACCAATGGGAGGAGAGGTCCTTAGTCCTTTGAAGGTTCTAGGCCCCAGTGTAGGGGAATATCAGAGCCAGGAAGTAGGAGAGGATGGGTTGGTGAGCAGGAGAAGTGGGGAGGGAATGGGGGGTTGTTTGTTTGTTTGTTTGGAGGGGAAACCAAGAAAGGGGATATCATTTGAAATGTAAATAAAGAAAATATCGGGGCTGGCTTTATGGCTCAGTGGGTAAGAGCACTGACTGCTCTTCTGAAGGTCCTGAGTTCAGATCCCAGCAACCATATGGTGGCTCACCAGAAATGAGATCTGATGCCCTCTTATGGTATGTCTGAAGACAGTTACAGTGTATTACACTGGAGGAAGCAGGGCCAGAGCGAGTGGGGCCAGAGAGAGTAGGGTCGTCCTGAGTTCAATTCCCAGCAGCCATATGATGGCTCACAGTCATCTGTACAGCTACAGTGTACTCATACAGATAAAATAAATAAACAAATCTTTTTAAAAAAGAAAATATCTAATAAAAATACATTAAAAAGTTTAAAAAAAAATATTTTCCTACTACTCCAGCCCTATAGAGGATAATAGAAGGAAAGCTCCAACACATCAAAGGAAACTATGTCCATGTAAAACCAAGAAATTAATTTGTATTGTTGTCCTCCAAAATGATAGTTAAAGAGAGGCGACCACATTAAAAACACCGCACACCAGGTATTGTTGGCCTCCAAAATAATAGTTAAAGAGAGGCAACCGCATTAAAAACACCGCACACCAGGTCCAAACAATACCACGTGAAGAAGGTTTAATTGGGAGAGAGAGTGGGGGAAGGTGGCGCGGAAAGAGAGAAAGGGAAAGAGAAAGAGAAAGGAATGCTTCTCCTTTTTATATAAGTGGTGACATATATATTGCCTAGGTGAAGCTGGGAAGCCCTAGGGATTTTGGGAATACGGGGGCCCATTGCCCATAGTAACAGATCTGTGGTCCCACCTATCTATAGGTGCAGGCACTCGGTGATGCTAACAATTCTCACCAAAGAAAAAAATTCATCAAGATGAACTCCCAATTCTAAACATCTATAGCCCAAATTCAAAGGCACTCATATTTGTAAAAGAAACATTACTAAAGCTCAAAAACACATTAATATACAATAATAGCAAGATATGTCAACACCATACTCTCACCAATGGACAAATCATGGAAATAGAAACTAAATGTAGACACAGTCAAACTAGCAAAAGGAATAACCCAAATGGATTGACCATATATCTATTGGACATTTCATCCTAAAAGAAAAAGAGCATACTTTCTTCTCAACACTTCTCCAAAACTGACAATATATTCAGACATAAAACAAGCCTCAACAGGTACAAGAAGATTGACACAATCCCATGCATTCTATCAGATCACCAGGAATTAAGGATGGTCTTCAATAACAACAAAAACAGAAAGTCCACACACTCATGGAAGCTGAGCAAGTATCTGTTAAATGATAACTTTGTCACAGAAGAAAAAAAGAAATAAAAGACTTTCTAGAATTTAAGGAAAATAAAGGCATAGCCAAGCAAAGTCATGGGACACAATGAAGGTAGTGCTAAGAAGAAAATTCATAGCACTGAATACCTTCATAAAAAATTGGACTAACAACTTAATTGCACATCTGAAAGCTCTACAACAGAAAGAAACAAACACACCCAAGAGAGGTAAAGAGCAGTAAATAGTCCAACTTACATCTGAAGTCAACCAATTGGAAAGAAAGAGAATTATACAAAGAATCAACAAAACTAAGGGATGGTTCTTTGAGAAAAGCACCAAGATATATAAACTCTTAGCCAAACTTACTAGAGGTCACAGTGACAGTATCCAAATTAACAAAATCAGAAATGCAAAGTAAGAAACAACAGCATAAACTGAAGAAATTCAAAACAATTATAAAATACTATTACAAAAGCCTATACTTAACAAAACTGGAAATTAAATAAAATGAATGATTTTTCTAGACAGATACCACATGCCAAAGTTAAATCAGAATCAGATAAATTACCTAAAGAGTCCAATAACCCCTAAGGAAATAGAAACAGTCAGTAAAAGTCTTCCAAACAACAACAACAAAAAAACCCAGGTGAGTCAGATGGTTTAGTTCTATCAGACCTTCAGAGAAGACCTAATATCAATCCTTCTGAAACCATTCCACAAAATAGAATTGGAAGGAATACTACATAATCATTCTATGAAGCTACAGTTATGCTGATTCCTAAGCCACAAAAAGTTTCAACAAAGACTGTTACAATTTATTTTATTGGTTAGGGGACTATTTAGATGGTTTATCTGAACCTGATTTAACTTTGGTACCTGATATCTGTCTAAAAAATGTCTATTTCATCCAGATTTTCCAGTTTTGTTGAATATAGGCTTTTGTAGTAGGATCTGATGACTTTTTGAATTTCCTTGGTTTCTGTTGTTATGTCTCTTTCAGTTCTAATTCTATTAATTTGAATACTGTCTCTGTGTCCTTTAGTAAGTTTGGCTAACGGTTGATCTATCTTGTTGATTTTCTCAAAGAACCAGCTCCTGTATTTGCTGATTCTTTGTATAGTTCTTTTTGTTTCTATTTGGTTGATCTCAGCCCTGAGTTTTGTTAATTCCTGATATCTACTACTCTTGTGTGTATTTTCTGTCAAGCTATTAGTGTATACTTTCTCTAGTTTTTTTTTTTTTTTTGTAAGCACTAAGAGCTTTGAGTTTTCCTCTCACCAATGCTTTCACTGTGTTCCATAAGTTTTGGTATAATATGTCTTCATTTTCATTAAATTCTAAAAGTCTTTAATTTCTTTATTTCCTCCTTGACCAAGTTCTTATTGAGTAAAGTGTTGTTCAGTTTCTACAAGTATGTGGGTTTTCCATTGTTTTTGTTGGTACTTAAGACCAGCCTTAGTTCATGGTGATTTGATAGGATGCATGGGATTATTTCAACCTTCTTGTATTGTTTGAGGCATGTTTTCTGACCAATTATATGCTCAATTTTGAAGAAGGCACCATGAGGTGCTGAGAAGCAGCAGTCATTAAAAGTCTCCCAAACGAACAAACAAAAAAAACAGATGGGTTTAGTGCAGAATTCTATCAGACCTTCAAAGAAGACCTAATACCAATTCTCTTCAAACTCTTCCACAAAATAGAAACAGAAAGAACACTACCCAATTTGTTCTCTGAATTCACAATTACACTTATATCTAAACCACACAAAGTCTCAACAATGAAAGAGAAATTCAGGTCAATTTCCCTTATGAATATCCAAGGAGCTAAAACCATACAGTGGAAAAAAGATAGCATTTTCATCAGATGGTGCTGGCTCAAATGGCAGTTAACATGTAGAAAAATGCAAATCGATCCATTCCTTTCTCCTTGTACAAAGCTCAAGTCCAAGTGGATCAGGGACTTCCACATCAAACCAGATACATTGAAAATAATAGAAAATAAAGTGGGGAAGAACCTCAAGCAAATAGGTACAGGGGAAATTTTCCTGAAGAGAACGCCAATAGCTTCTGCTCTAAGATCAAGAATTGACAAATGGGACCTCATAAAGTTGCAAAGCTTCTGTAAGACAAAAGACACTGTCAATAGGACAAAACACCAAACAACAAATTGGGAAAAGATGTTTACCAACCCTACATCTGATAGAGGGCTAATATCCAATGTATACAAAGAACTCAAGAAGTTAGACTCCAGAGAATCAAATAACCCTATTAAAAAATGGGGTACAGAGCTAAACAAAGAATTCTCAACTGATGAACACCAAATGGCTGAGAAGCACCTAAAGAAATGCTCAACATCCTTAGTCATCAGGGAAATGCAAATCAAAACAACTCTGAGATTCCACCTCACATCAGTCAGATTTGCTAGGATAATCAGCATCTGATATGAGGTGATAGCAGATGCTGGAGAAGTTGTGGAGAAAGGAACACTCCTTCATTGCTGGTGGGATTGCAAACTGGTACAACCACTCTGGAAATCAGTGTGGCGGTTCCTCCGGAAATTGGACATAGTTCTACCAGAGGACCCAGCTATACCACTCCTAGGCATATACCCAGAAGATGCTCCAACATGTAATAAGGACACATGCTCCACCATGTTCATAGCAGCCTCATTTATAATAGCCAGAAACTGGAAACAACCCAGATGTCTCTCAACAGAGGAATGGATACAGAAACTGTGGTACATCTACACAATGGAGTACTACTCAGCTATTAAAAACAATGAATTTATGAAATTCTTAGGGAAATGGATGGATCTGGAGCATATTATCCTGAGTGAGGTAACAGAATCACAAAAGAACACACATGGTATGCACTCTCTGATAAGTGGTTATTAGCCCAGAAGTTCAGAATACAGGAAGAACAACCCACAAAACACAAGAAACTTAAGAAGAAGGAGGACCAAAAGGTGGACATTTCATTCCTTCTTAAAAGGGGGAATCAAATACCCATGGAAAGAGTTGCAGAGATTAACTATGGAGCAGGGACGGAAGGAAGGAGAAGCCAGCCTAAATATAGCTATCTTCTGAGAGGCTCTGACAATACCTGACAAATACAGATGTAGAGGCTCACAGCCATCCATTGAACTGACTACACAGTCCCCAATGAAGGAGTTAGAGAAAGGTTCTATGGAGCTGAAGGGTTTGCAGCCCCTTAGGACAGACAACAATATGAACTAACTAGTACCCTCAGAGCTCCCAGGGACCCAACCGCCAACCAAGGACTATACATGGTGGGACTGATTGTTTTGGAAGCATGTGTATAGTAGAGGATTGCAAAGTTGATCATCAATAGGAGGAGAGGTCCTCGGCCCTGTGAAGGTTCTGTGCCCCAGTGTAGGGGAATGCCAGGGCCAATAAGTGGGAGAGTGTGGGGTGGCAGGCATGGGGATGGGGGAGGCAACAGGAGTTTGTTCTTTTTGTTTTTGTTTGTTTGTTGGAGGGGAAACTGGGAAAGGAGAAATTTACATGTAAATGAAGAAAATACCTAATTAAAAAAAAACTCAATAAAAGGAGACATAGTATTACCTGAGGACACAGCTATACCACTATTGGGGATATATCCAAAAGACGCTCCAACATATAACAAGGACACATGCTCATAGCAGCCTTATTTATAATAGCCAGAAGCTGGAAAGAACCCAGATGTCCTTTAACAGAGGAATGGATACGTAAAATGTGGTACATTTACACAATGGAGGACTACTCAGCTATTAAAAACAATGAATTCATGAAATTCTTAGGCAAGTGGATGGAACTAGAAAATATCATCCTGAGTGAGGTAACCCAATCTCAAAACAATACATATGGTATATACTCACTAATAAGTAGATATTAGCCCAAAAGTTCAGAATACCCAAGATACAATTCAAAGACCAGAGAAAGCTCAATGAGGACGTCCAAAGTATGGGTTCTTCAGTTCTTCTTAGAGGGGGTAACAAAATATCATGGGTGCAAATACAGAGAGAAAGTGTGGAGCAGAGACTGAAACAAAGGCCATCTAGAGACTGCCCCACCTGGGTTCCATCCCATATATAGTTACCACTGTTGTAGATGCCAAGAAGTGCATGGTCACAGTAGCCTGATATAGCTGTCTTCTGAGAGGCTCTACCAGAGCCTGACATATATAGAGGTGGACACTCACAGCCAACCATTGAACTGATCACAGGGTCCCCAATGGAGGAGCTAGAAAAAGGAGTGAAGGAGCTGAAGGGGTTTGCAACCCTATAGGAAGAACAATAATATCAACCAACCAGAGCTTCCAGGATCTAAACCACCAACCAAGGAGTACACATGGAGTAACCCATGGCTCTAGCCATATATGTAGCAGAGTATGGCCCTGTAGGACATCAGTGGGAGAAGAGGCCCTTGGTCCAATGAAGGCCCGATGCCACAGTGTATGTGAAATGTGAGGAGAAGGAGGAAGCTGTGGGTAGCTGGGTGGGGATACACCCTCATAGAAGCTGGAGCAGGGGGAATGCAATAGAGATTTCTGGGGGGGGCATCAGGAAAGGGGATAATATTTGAAATGTAAATAATTATTTCCAATAAAAAATGTATGAAAAATATGACTAAGAAAAACCTAATTTATTTATATTATCAACCTTCACTTAGTCTTTATATTTTACCAATTGTGAAAGAGGAGGGTTTGCTTACAGTTTTAGAGGCAAAAGTCTGCGTTTGGATGGCCCTAGTGCACTGGCCTGTGGCGAAGCTGAACATTTATTATGGGAAGTAAATAACTGACCAAAGCTATCACATCACATCTAGAAAACCAGAGGGAGAAAGAGAGCTCACTTTATAAAGCATTTTTCTAAATTCACTGAACTATAAACCCATACATGTATTAGACTAAACATGATATCAGAGCCTTCCCAAGGGCCCACACTTTGGCCATTTTTTTCATAATAGACATATGGAGACATTGAAGTTCTAAGCCATAGTGGTCTGCACCATCTTAAAAAGACTCACTTCTCTCTCACAATACAAGATACATTCAGTCTATTTCCAAGTATTTTCCTTGACTTGATAGTACAAGCATTTCTCAAAAGTCTAAAGTCTTCTGAAACGTTGGATAATTTTCTCTCCTTTTTTTATTTTTATTTTTGAGTTACCACACAAAGCAATGCTTTTATTTCATTATAGAATCTTCATGTATGTATGTCATTTCATTGTGTTCTCATTCAGGCCTCTATTCCAGTGTCCCCTACTCTCATATCAAGTAAATGATCCCCTGCCTCCCACCAAGAAATTCTGTTATTCTGTCTATAGCATCCCATTATTCTCTTTTATCCTCCTTCATCTCTTCCTTAACTTTGAGATATCTTCCTCTCATCTCATGGTACCCTTTCAACTTTCATGACCAGTATACATACATACAGGCACACATGCAGTGAGAGAGGGAGGGAGGGAGGGAGAGAGAGAGAGAGAGAGAGAGAGAGAGAGAGAGAGAGAGAGAGAGAGAGAGAGAGAGGGAGAGAGAGAATGAAATTGTGCATATGAGAGAAAACTTTGTATTTGTCTTTCTGAAGCCGGCTTATTTTACTTAATGTAATGATTTCCAGTTGCATTCATTTTTTTGCAAATGTAGTAGATGATTTAAAATTTCTTCATGGCTTCATAATGCTCCATTGTGTATATTAATACATATTTTCTTTCTCTATTCATCTGCTGGTAAATATATAAGCCTGTTTTATTTCTTTGCTAATATGAGAAATCAGAAATAAGCATGGCTAGGCAATAGCTCTGTGTTATGTCAATAAAGCCTTTTGGGTATTTATATATAGGGTCAGAATATCTTGATCATGTAGTCATTAACTTTAGTATTTTGAGGAACCTACACACTGACTTCCACAGTGGCTACACCAGTTTCCATTCTCATTCACCCACATGGATGCTGCCACCATTAGGGGTAGCACAGTTACTCATGCTGGCATAAGAGGTTTATCAAGAATTACTGGGGTCAGAGAGTGGATTATATATTTCTCCAATACCCATGAAAAACAAAAGTCATCATAAAAAATTATAGACTAAATTCTTAAGAAAAGAGAGGAACGATGTCAATAGTCAAGAAAGAGATGAGTGGAGCTATGGGGCCACACAACTTTAACCCCATAACTCAGGAGGTAGGGGTAGGAGGATCTCTGTAAGTTTGAGGCCAGTCTGGTCTACAAGGTGAGTTGTAAGTTCTAGGACAGCCAGGGCTACACAGTGAAACCCTGTCTTGGGGGGCTGGGGAGAAAGAAAGGGAGGGAGGGAGGGAAAGAGGAAAGGAGGAAGACAGAGAGGAAAGGGAGGGAGAGATAGAGGGAGGAAGACAGAGAGGGAAGAGAGGGAGAGAGGGAAGGGAGAAAGGGAGGAAGGGATGAAGGGAGAAGAGAAAGGGTTGAATGATAGTCAAAATGCATGGGAGCAGTAGGGGACAGGAAAATAAAAACAAAAAGACCCCAACAAAGAAAGAGTACTTCAGAACAATTTCATTTATGAATATCAATGCAAAAATACACAATAAAATTCTAGAACACAGAATCCAAGAAAACATCAAAATGATAATTCACCATTATCAAATATGTTTTATCCCAGAGATGCAGGGATGGCTCAATATACAGAAGTCCATAAAGGTAATCCACTATATAAACAATCTGAAAGGAAAAAAAGATGCTCCACATGATCATAATATTAGATGATGAAAATGCCTTTATAAAATACAACACCCTTCATGTTAACAGTCTTGGAAAGATCAGGAAATCAAGTGCCATACTGAAACATAATAAAAGCAATATATAGCAAGCCAAAAAACAACATCAAATGAAATGGAAGGAAACTTGAAGCAATCCCACTTAAATCAGGGACAAATATCTCACTATTTAAGTTACAAATCTCACTTAAATCAGCCTAGTCTCTCACTATTTATTCAGTACAGTAATGAAGTTCTAGGTAGAGCAATTAAACAACAAAAGAAGGTTACATGGATACAAAATCAGAAAGAAAGAATTCACAATATCACTATTTTCAGTTAATATGATAGTATACATAAGTGACACCAAAAATTCTACCAGAAAACTAATCAACTTCAGCAAAATGGCTGAATATAAAGTCAACTGAAATAAATTAATAGCTTTTCTCTACACAAATGATAAATGGCTTAAGAAAGAAATTAAGGAAACAACAACTTGATTTACAATGCTCACAAATAATATAAAGTATCATGGCATAACTCTAACCAAGCCAGTGAAAAATCTGTATGACAAGAATTTCAAGTCTCTGAAGAAAGAAATTGAAGATGACCTTAGGAAAGATCTCTCATGTTCATGGATCAGTAGAATTAATATAGTAGATTTGACCATATTACCAAAAGCAATCTATAGACTCAATAGAATCCCCATTAAAATTTCAACTCAATTGGTCACAGGGATAGGAAGAACAATTCTCAACTGTATGTGGAAAAACAGAAAAATGCAGGATGCTGAAAACTATCCTCAACAAGAAAAGAACTTCTAGGGGAATCACTATACCTGATATCAAGCTGTACTACAGAGCAATAGTGATAAAACAAAACAAAACAAAAAAGAAAACAAAAGAAAAAACAAACAAACAAACAAACAAAATCCTTTATGGTATTGGTACAGAAACAGACAGATCAAAGGAATAGAATTGAAGACCGAGAAGTAAGTATACAACCTATGGTCATTTGATCTTTGATTAAGAAGACAAAAACACATAGCAGAAAAAACACAGCACTTACAACAAATGGTGCTAGCCTAACTGGTGGTCTACATGTAGAAAAATACAAGTTGATCCATTTTAATCTCCTGTACAAAGCTCAAGTCCAAGTGGATCAAGGACCTTCACACAAAACCAGATATACTAGATCTAATAGAAGAGAAAGTGGGAAAGATCCTTGAACACACAGGCCCAGGAGAAATTTTCCTGAATAGAACAAAAATAGCTGAGACTATAAGCTCAACAATTGATGAATGGAACCACATGGAAATGAAAAGCTTCTATAAGGCAAAGGATACTGTCAATAGGATGGAACAGAAACTTACAGCTTGGGAAAAGATCTTTGCCAACCTTACATCAGATAACGGGCTATTATCCAATATATACAAAGAACTCAAGAAGTTAGACTCCAAAGAACCAAAAAGTCCAAATAAAAAATGGAATACAGAACTAAACAAAGAATTCTTAACTGAGGAATCTAAAATGACCAAGAAAAAAACTAAAGAAATGTTCAACCTCCTTAGTCATTGGGGAAATGCAAATCAAAATGACCCTGAGATTTCAGAGCACACCAATCAGAACAGCTAAGTTCAAAAATGAAGGTGACAGCAGATTCTGGCAAGGATGTGGAGAAAGAGGAACACTCCTCCATTTATGGTAGGACTAAAAACTGGTAAAAAGCCCTCTGGAAGTCATTCTGGTGGTTCCTCAGAATATTGGAAGTAGTTCTACCTGAAGACTCAGCTATACTACTACTGGGGATATACCCAAAAGATGCTCCAACATATAACAAGGATACATGCTCCAGTATGTTCATAGTAGCCTTATTTGTAATGGCCAGAACTTAGAAATAACCCAGATGTACCTCAACAAAATAATGTATATAGAGAAGTGTTATATTTATACAATGGAATACTACCCAGCTATTAAAAAATAAGGACTTCATGAAATTCTCAAGCAAATGATTGGAACTAGAAATATGATCCTGAGTGAGATAACACAGACAGAGAAGAACACACAGGGTATATACTCACTAAATAGTGGATATTAGCCCAAAAGCTCAGACTACCCACAATATAAACCATAAACCACATGGAGCTTAAGAAGAAGAAAGATGCTTCAATCCTACATAGAATGGGAAACAAAATATTCACAGGAAGTAGAGTGAGGGAGGACCTAGGAGAAAGAGAAGAGGGGGAGGAAAAGGGAGCAGGATCAGGTTGTAGAAGGGACAGGAGAGAAGTACAGAGGGTCAGGAAATTGAATAGAAATATATAGAAGTATGGTATGGGGAATGGGGTTGCCTCTAGAAAGTCTCAGATGACAGGGAAGTGAGAAGCTTCCAGGACATAACTGGGATAACTTTAGCTGAAATATCCAACAAAGGGGAGATAGAACCTGTTGAGACCACCTCCAGTAGATAGGCACGACCTCTAGTTGAGGCATGGAACCACCCACCCATCTCAAAAATTTTAACCCAGATATGTTCCTGTCCAAAGGAAAGACAGAGACAAAACTGAAACAGAGCCTGACTAATTGAAAGGCTATCAATAGACTGCCCCCTCTAGTGATCCATCCTATCTGCAGACACCAAACCCAGACACTATTGCTGATGCTAAGAAGCACTTACTGACAGGAACCTGGTATGGCTCTTTCTTGAGAGGTTCTACCAGCACCTAACCAATACAAATGTAGATACTCACAGCCATCCATTGGAGTGAGCTTGGGGAGCCCAAAAGAAGAGCTATGGGAAGGACTGAAAAATCTGAAGGGGATAGTAACCCCATAGGAAGAACAGTATCAACTAACCTGACCACCCAGAGCTCCAGGGACTGAGCCACCAACCAAAGAGTATACATGAAGGAATCCAGATACATATGTAGCAGAGGTAGGCCTTATATGACATAAATGGGATGGGAGGCCCTTGGTTATGTGGAGGTTTGATGTTCCAGCATAGGGGATACTAAAGAGGTGAGTCAGGAATGGGTGAGTGGGTGGAGGAGCACCCTCATAGACACAAAGGAGAATGAGCAGAGGGTGGATGAGATGTGGAGTTTGGGGAGGGGTAACTGGGAAGGGGAAATATCATTTGAAATACAAACAAATAAAATGTTTAAGAAAAAATGATAACTTTGTGAACTTTATTGTCAAATTGCTAGACGTAGAAAATGTCACCCTGAGATAACCGAGTTCCAAAAGGACATACATAGTATCTACTCACTATGAAGTAGATATTAGCCCAAAAGCTCAGAATAACCACAATACAACTCAAAGACCATATGAAGATTAACAAGAAAGAAGGCTAAAGTTTGGATGTTTTAAACCTACTTAGATGGGGGTACAAGATAATCATGGGAGGCTAAGGGAGGGAGGGACGCAGGTGGGAGAAGGGAGGGGGAGGAAAAATGGGAGATGGCAGGGAGGGCAGGATCAGATATTGGAAGAGATCAGAGAGAAGTCCAGAGGACCAGGAAACTGAATAGAAATAAGTAGCAGTAGGAGTTGGGGACTTGGGGAACCACTAGAATGTTCCAGATGCCAGGGATATGTGAGGCTCTGAGGAACCAATGGGGATGACAGCCAAAATACTCAACAGTAGGGAGAAAGAACCTGAAAATACCACCTCCAGTAGATAAACATGACCCCTATTAGAGTGATGTGGCCACCCATCCATCTCAAAAATTGTAACCCAGAATTGCTTCTGTCGAAATGAAATGTTGTGACAAAAATGGAGCAGGGGCTGAAGGAAAGGCCATCCAGAGACCATCCCACTGTGTGATTGATTCCATCAGCAGACACCAAACCCTGACACTATTGCTGATGCTAAGATGTGATTGGAGACAGGAGCCTGGTATGGCTGTCCCCTGAGAGGCTCTGCCAGCACCTGACTAAGACAGATGTAGATACTCACAGCCAAGCATTGGACTGAGCCCAGGGACCCCAATGGAAGAGAAAGACGAAAGGCTAGAGGAGCTGAAGGGGATTGTAATCCCATAGGAAAAACAATAGTATCAATTAACCGGACCCCTTAGAGCTTCTAGGGACTAAACCACTAACTAGAGTATACATGGATGATCCATGGCTCCCTTTACATATGTAGCAGAGGATGACCTCATCTGGCATCAGTGGGAGAAGAGGCTTTTGGTTCTGTGGAAAGTTGATGCTCTAGAGAATCGGGTATGCTAGAGAAGTGAGGCAGGAATAGGTGGATGAGTCAGGGAGCATCCTCTTAGAGACAAAGGAGAGGGAGATGGAGTGGAGGATAACATTTGAAATGTAAACAAATAAATCTATTTAAAAGAAAAAAATAAAGAATGAGAGCAAGGGGACACATGAGTTCCAAGGAAGGAGAGGGAAGCAGGAAATAATATTGTAATCTCTAAAAATAAAAAAAAAAATTAAAAGGAAATTTTCTTCTGACCCCCCCAAAAGAATAAACATAAGGGTTCATTTGCCATGGGAATAAAAAAGCATTTGCTAATTGGATATAACCCTTCTTCATAAGAGAGAATTCATACTTGATGCAGTTACCAACACCCAGTAACCATGACTTATGGCAGGTCCTATGCCCATAGGGTAGGACCTACTACTATTATGAGCCGAATGGTAATTGGTTTTACATCGACTCCTAATAAATACTCTTCATACTCATTAATTATTGCTTGTATTCACTCTCATCAGAAATGTATCCTTTAAAAATAGATGTCAATTATCAGAGAGACAAACAATTGCTCATTTTGGAAAGAACAAATGACTATATTGTGTTCAACTCTAAGTGGGACATCTATATCATATACCCTTTTGCCAATGTTTAAGGATCATTATGGAAGAAGCAATCAAGAGACTATAAGAACCATAATTTTCAAATGATGACCATAATACATTGTTTTCCTGACACATGAGTTCCACATGAAGACACAGTACTTGTGACATCATGCTGGAAACAAGTACAAGCTCAAGGTAAACAAAATCATTTGCAACTCCAGAGGAAGAAAAACAATATCAACCCCCAGAGTTCCCAGAGACTAATCACCAACGAAAGAGTATACATGGAAGGACCCATGGATCCAGGTGCCTATGTAGCAGAGGATGATCTTATCTGGCATTAGTGGGGGGGGGAGCCCCTTGGTCCTGGGAAGGCTCAAGGCTCAATGCCTCGGTGTAGGGAAATTCCATGGCAGTGAGGTGGGAGCAGGTGGCTGTGGGAGCATGTTCATATAAGCAGGTAGAGGGGGTATGGGATAAGGGGTTTGTGGAGGAGAAATCAGAAAAGGTGGTGACATTTGAAATATAAATATATAAAATATCCAAAAAAAAAAAAGAAAGAAAGAAAAGACAACCTCAGACCACACCTAGGAGGGACAACAGATCCACAGCCCTCTCTGCACCTTTCCCGCAAGAGGAGATCCTATCTCCAGGGTGTGCTCTGACCCAAGGACTCAGAAGGGACAACTGATCCACAGCCATCTGTGCCTGAGTTTTACTAGAGGAGAGCTGACACAGGCTTACAGAACCATAGGAGGAACAAGCTCCAGCCAGAGACAGCAAGAACATCTAACACCAGAGATCAATAGATGGCAAAAGATAAATACAAGAATCTAACAACAGAAACCAAGACTACTTGGCTTCATCAGAACCTAGTATTCCCACCACAGCAAGTCCTGGATATCCTAAAACACCAGAAATGCAAGATTTGGATCTAAAAATCATCATTTCTCATGATGGTAATAGAGGAATTTTAAAAGGACATGAATAACTCCATTGCAGAGAGTGGGGTGTTAAAATCTCCCACTATTATTGTGTACAGTGCAATGTGTGCTTTGATCTTTAGTAAAGTTTCTTGTATGAATGTAGATGCCCTTGCATTTGGAGCATAGAGGTTCAGAATTGAAAGTTCCTCTTGGTAGACCATACCTTTGATGAGTATTAAGTTTCCCTCCTTATCTTTATTGATCACATTAGGTTGAAAGTCAATTGTATTCGATATTAGAATGGCTACCCCAGCTTTTTTCTTGGGACCATAAGGTTGGAAAATTGTTTTCCAGCCTTTTATTCTGAGGTAGTGTCTGTCTTTGTCACTGTGGTGGGTTTCCCATATGCTACAAAATGTTGGGTCCTGCTTAAGTACCCAGTCTGATAGTCTACGTCTTTTTATTGGGGAATTGAATTCATTGATATTAATAGATATTAAGGAAAAGTAATTGTTGTTTCCTGTTATTTTTGTTTTTAGATTTAGAATTCTGTACATGTGTTTCTCTTCTTTTAGTTTTGTTAGAAGATTACTTTCTTGCTTTTTCTGGGATGTAGTTTCCCTCCTTGTGTTGGAGTTTTCCATTTATTATCCTTTGAAGGGTTGGATTTGTGGAAACATATTGTGTAAATTTGGTTTTGTCATGGAATACTTTGGTTTCTCCATCTATGGTGATTGAGAGTTTTGCTGAGTATAGTAGCCTGGGCTGGCATTTGTGTTCTCTTAGGGTCTATATGACATCAACCCAGGATTTTCTGGCTTTCATAGTCTCTGGAGAGAAGTCTGTTGTAATTCTGATAGGTCTGCCTTTATATGTTACTTG